>VMDO01009160.1:60164-79157 GCA_007922755.1 Pedetes capensis | reverse complement strand
TCGGTATCCGACTCATAGCGACCCTCTGTACAACAGGGGAAACACTATTGTCAGTGCTTCTCTGCTGTTCATAGGGTTTTCAATGGCAGATTGATTTTGGGAGGGGGTTGCCAGGTCCTTCTCCCAAGCCTACAGCTTCTGGTGTTCCCAGGCGGTCTCCCATCCAGGTACTAACCAGGCCCGACCCTGCTTAGCTTCCAAGATCTGAGGGGATCAGATGCCACAGGGCTACGGCTGCAGGCATACATACACATATATATACATACATATATATATATATATATTATATATATACATACATACATATATATATATATAATATATATATATATATATAGTACCCCCAACAACAGCAACAGTACCCCCAAGGAGACATTGATCACTATAATGAAATTTTCACTGTTCAGAACCAAACAGGTATTGAGATTGTATTAGAGCTGTTTTAGGAACACTGAATAACTAAAGTGAAGCTTCAGAAATTTAGGACCAAGATGATGATGGCATTAGTCTGCCAGATCATGTAACTCAATCCCTCCTAATCAACCTTTCTATATGTCTCTCTGTGTATGTATATTCTATTGGATCTATTTCTTTGTGACATGCTGTGTATTCATCCACTGCCTGCCCTCATTTAAGGTAATAGGTACAAATCACTGAACTTTAATTTTTTTGTCAAGCTTTTTGCTCTTCAATCTACGTCTATTACCCCCATTTACTTTGTAAAGTCCTTCCACACTCTGTATTGTCCCCATTTTACAGATGAGGAAATACAGAGAAATTTTGTAAATAGCCAAAATAAGCAGGCAGTAACTGGTACCAGTTTTGTCTGACATCTATCTTCTTAACCATACACCAAATTCTGTAATACAGAAAGTAGTAGTAAATTGTAATGGTTAAAATTTTGGCTCAGCCACTTCCTAGATCTTTAAAATTGCATGAGTTATTCAAAGTACGCATATCAGTATCTCTCTTTACTATAAAATGAGAATGTTAACAGTACTTCCTGTGTTTGGAGTGAAGAATAAATGAGAGAGAATGTTCTGTGGCTCTCCAAGGCATTCTACATATCACTTTCCACAGTGATTTAGGGCAATGCTCATGGGTATATGTTACTTGGAAAGATATTTGCTGAACTTTTATAATGTCGTATGTTAGGTGCCATCAAATTGGATCTGACTCATAGCAACCCTACGTACAGTAGAATGAAACAATACCCAACATGGTGCTATGCACACAATCTTTTTATGTATGAGTCCGATGTTCTAGCCACTGTATTTCTTCTCATTTTGAGTTGCACCACATCAGCAAATGGAGGTCTCAGGGCCTTTACCCTATTCCTATCATTAAAGTCAACTCTACTTTGAGGAGGCTACTATCCCCTGGCTGGGATTTAGCTCAGTTGGTAGAGCACTGCGCTGCAGTCTCTGAGGTCCCGAGTTTAATTCTCAGCATCTCAAAAAATGGGAGAAGGACCTGGCAATCCACTCCCAAGGCAATCCCAAAACAGTCAGCCATTGAAAACCCTGTGAGGGTCACTATGAGTAGGATACCGACTCGATGGCATCTAACAACAACTATTCCCTAGTCATTTCTTGAATGCCTTCCAGCTTGGGGGGATCATTTTCTGGCACTATATTTGACAGTGCTTCTCTATGATTCCTAGGGTCTTCCATGGCTAATTGTTTCATGGGGTTGGGGTTTAGCTCAGTTGGTAGTGTGCTTTTTCTGAGCACTGCCAAAAGAAAAAGAAATTGGAGAAAGACCTAGCAGCCCACTCCCAAACAATCCCAAAATCATCAGCCATTGAAAACCCTGTGAATGGCAGAGAAGTACTGACATCGCGCTAGGCATGGCACAGTATTGGGTAGTGTTTCATTCTGTTGTACATTGGGTCACTATGAGTCAGACACAACTGGATGCAACCAACAATCAAAACAATTGTTTCAGGAGTGGGCTGCTCGGTCCCTCTCCCTAGACTGCATTACTCTGGAAACTATCCGCCATGGGTAGCCCTACTGGTATCTGAAATACCAGTGGCATAACTTTCAGCATCACAACAACATGCAAGTCCCCATAGCATAACAAGTTGACAGACACATGGTGGTCATTTATAACTAAGAGTTAATAATCAAAATTCACTATGTTATTTAAGCAGAAGGCTTTTGAATACTGTGATGCTTAAATATATTTCTTAAGAAGTAGAAATTTATTTTCCAATGCAATTTCAAGCAATAGCCAATATATAATCCAGATGAAAGTAGGAATCTAACTAGGATAGCTCTCAGGTTTTGGTGTCTGGCTAGGGAGGTGATACTTCTCCCTCAGCTAGGAGCAAGTGGAAAGGCCAATATTGTGGCTGAATATGGTGAGGCCAAACTAGACCTACTATGCTGGAGGTAAATGAAAGATATCAGGCAGAGAGGTAGCAGGTATGCCCAGAGAGTAGCCTGAGATCAGGATGGACTGCAGAACTGAAGACAGTATAGGAGAAGCATCACTTCACGGTGGCTGCAGAAGCAGGTATTTGGAATGGTTTCACTCAGCTTGTAGAGAGCTGCTCCACGGTTTCTGAGGACTCAGGTTTGATTCCCAGTATAGCAAAAATGGGAAAAGGATGCAGCAGTTGACTCCCAAGACAATCCTGAACGTAATCTGCCATCGAAAACCCTATGAGGGTCATTATGAGTCAGACCCAACTTGATGGCACCTAACAAAACAACTAATGTAAAATAGAGAAAGGATCAGGGACAGAACCTTGATGGAAACACCCCAGTAAGTATTGGGTAGAAGAAGAGGAGGTTGTGGAAGAATCCAAGAATGAAGAGTACAAAGGAAGGGACAATAATAGGGAAGGGAGCCACAAAAACTGTTCAGCAGATAGGAATCATGTTCTCCCTGGCCACCATGTTGGGGAGTATGCCCACCCTTACACCATAGTGCAAGGCTGTTCCCTCAGAGACTCTCAGCTTAGTGGCCATCAATGACTGGACACAGGACTTGACACAAGACACAAGGTAGATCAAGCAAAGTCCTTCTCTTCGATGAATATAATCATAAAGAGGAACTCTGGGTTTTTTTTACCAGTCTTTTTCACTGGAGGCCACATAAGTCCACAGTCACAAAAGCCCTGCTGCAGTGAGAAAGCAAAGAAAGTCAGTCACCAGAGAAAACTAAAACAGAATTGAGATGTGAGGAAAGATTCAGAGTGCTCAGTGTGCTGGGTAAAGGAACGTAGGCTGTAGTTTGTAACTTTTGGTTCCAGTCCCTTAGATGTCCAGAGAGCTCCTACCTCTGAGTTTTGTCCCTTATACTACCTGGAGTGGTTAGTGTTCTCAGCAGCCAGTGATCCTTCACTGAGACAGAAATCAAAGGAGAATAAAGCATTTTAAGTAGATTGTAGTTAACAGTTTCTAGTGCTGCAGTATAAGAAACAGACTAAAATATATTCATCTATTTCGTGTAGAAATATGCAGAGTACTGGTGATTGTTGTTGTTGTTGGATGCCATCGAGTTGGGTCCAACTCATAGAGACCTTATGTACAATAGAACAGAACACTCCCTGACACTGCACAGTACTATGTCAGTGCTTCTCTGCCATTCATAGAGTTTTCAATGGCTGATTGTTTTGGGATTGTTTCAGTAGTAGTGGGCTCCCAAGTCCTTCTCCTATTTTTGGGAGTGCTGCCGTTAAACTCAGGGCCTCAGAGAGCACAGAGGAGCATTCTACTCACTGAACTACTGTAATGACAGATTTATGTGGTTGCTAGAAGAATAAAACTGAGGGAATGTGGCTTTTTAGGGGAGAAGAATATAAGATAGGAAGGTGCAAAGGTACAGTTTTTAAAATAAAAATTAAGGGCAATTGACCAGCAACTAAGAGCTCAGAGAAAGGAAGAATGGTGTGCAAACTAAAGGATAGGCTATGCTGTGTGTGCCACAAAGTACAAAATGGTACACTAAAGTGCAAAAAGAATGTAAGAAATCCTACTTATATTTTTGTCATTTTAAACTATATTTTAATGCACATTTATAATGGACATGATAGTGTACATTTATAATGTACATCATATGTTATAAAAGTGATACAACTGTGTAATTTATAAATAAGTACACATACATTGTGGATGTGTGCAATAGTTTTATTGATAAGGGTATGTAATCAAAAAAATTTGAGTCTACAATACTAAAGTATCAAAGAAGCAAGATGGTCATCTTCCTAAAAGCCAGTATTGTAAGTGGCATCATAGAGTCAGCCACATGAAAACACAATGTTTTGGCTAAATAAAATAGTGGAAACAGGTGTGTCTTGATGTGAAAGGAGTTTTACTATTTTATCCCATTTTCTTTGTGCTTTCTTGAAATTTTTTCTTCTTTCTTAATGAGGTGAGCTTTATGAAGCTGGGAACTGAGTGGAACTCAGTAAGTATGTTTTTACTTAATTACTTTTCCAGACCACAGACTCTTGGTCATCAATGACTGATCACAGTATACCAAAAACATCAGGTATAAAATAAAACACTTCTGTAAAGCAAGTACCGGAGAAATCTACTTTGAAAAATTTTTTTTTTTTTTTACAACTAGGTAGTCTTTGGATATTCTGCCTCATTTCTAATCAGTCACAGGAAAAAAGTACTAAAAATAAGGTGTCCTGATTGCTAAGCCTATGGCAATCACTATTTCTTCCTTTTATCATGTTTGAGGTAGGAAAACAATACAGAAGACAATATGCCATGTTTCAAACATTGAGAAATCCTTTGTGTTGCTACAGCTTAATAATAATAATAATAATAATAATAATGTTAATACCAATCAATTGAATAATAACAGATTCATCTTCATAATCTGTCCATTGTTAGGCCCTCAGAAGACAGAATTTATAGCTCAAGTGAAAGGTTGGCATTTTCTCTTTTGTTTTGTCAGAGTGGGAGTACTTAGTGAAAAATATAAGGAGACAGAGATACTTTTATCATGAGTGTATATGTGAGATGTTGTTGGATGCCATCGAGTTGGGTCCAACTTACTAGCAGGGAAAGGCCTGTCTTCTGGGTGCTCCTCTATGAAGTCAAGCCAGGAGCCTGGGAAGAGAGCAGGATGGGTAGAAATGATTAAGAGAACTGGGCTGGCTGGCACTAGAAAGCACAACTGGAAAACCAGAGCTGGGAAAACTGCTAGATGATCATGTGCAGTGAGTTCTTTATGAATTATGGATGAGTCATTGGGGAAACTTAAAAAACAGTTTTACATTTGCATCATCTATTTATTTGCTTATTTATTTATTTATTTATTTATTTATTTATTTTTGGCAGTACTTGTAAATTAAACCCAGGGCTTCACACACAGTTTGCAAGTGCTCTCCTACTGGTCTGCAACCCATTTTTTTTGAGTCAGGGTCATGCCAATTTATGCAGGCTTCCTCTGGCTTCGAGCTTGCAATCTTCCTGCCTCTGCCTCCAGAGTCTTTGGGACCACAGGCATGTGCTGCTACCCATTGCTACATCATCTTTTAGAGCCTGTGTGTGTGAATAAATACATGCCATGAATTTTTTTCTGGTCAGAAATTTCCTAGAGTTTATGTTATAAATAGGGAATTATATAAAAATGCACTACTAGATTGCCATCACATTGTAGTATTCTTCCTTTATTAATTTTCAGTTTAAAACTGGCAGATTGTGCTCATAAGGAATGTAACCTTTTACTCCCAAAATGATTACTATATCCAGAAACTTCTCCTCAAACTTTACCTTTCCAGAGAATAGTAGTCAGATCTAACCTAAAAGTCTACAATTGGATAAATGTCAATATAATTCACACTGTGCTTTGTTTCAGTGTAAAATTTACTTTTTCCTTCATTTCGTCACTGCATTATTTAAAAAATTACTTATAGTGTTGATATAGATTCCAAGTAAATTTGCCCCATTTTGGCAGATCTATAGGCCTAAGTATAATAACTTCCAGATACTATTTTTTTCCTAAAAAGAAAATCTGGATAAAGGCCAAATGACAACTATAAATGTGAAATTGAAATAATTTATTATAAGCCTATAGTCATAATTTATATTTTTGTAGGTTTATGGCTTTCCATAAACTAATCTGAGCATATTTAGGTGACAAAAATATGATTTATGCATAAGATAGCTATACAGGGAAGAAAACTAAATGTCTTTTCCTCATCCATTGCAAGGATCGTGACTGATACTACTATAATAAAAGACAGATTAATCAGAGAAAAAACATGATTGATTTTATGTGATAAAATCACATATGAAATATATGAAATATGAAATATGAAATATGAAAAAAACATATTGATTTTATGTGATATAGGAACTGTCACAAATGAAGACCCAAAGGCCCAGGAAAGCTGTATATTTTTATGTTAAGTATGATGAAAGAAGTGGGTAGTTGTGGAAAAATACAAATGGAACAAAAGGGATATCGTCTAATGGTGGGAAGCTGGGAAGGGGGGATTAGCAAGGCTACTTGTTGAAATTGTTTTCTGCAGCACTGTATGACATTCTTTCCTCCCCATACATGGGGCAGGGCACCTGTCATGGGAGAGTCTTATGACCTACTTTCAAGGATAGGTCAGAGAATTCCTCTATGGACAGTTCTCACACAACCAGAACAGGGTCAGGGAGTGACCTGTAAAGTGTAATATTTTAGGGTGGTGTGTCATGCACCTTGTCAGTTAATTTCATTAACTTGGCCAGGGCATGGTGCCCATTTGTTTGGTCAACAGTATAGTTTAAATGTTTCTATGAAAGATATGTTTTAGAGGAGATTAACATTTAGATCAGTAGTTAGAGTAGTAGATTACATTCCACATTATGAATAATCCCTATTGAGTCAGTTGAAGTTTAAGAAAAAAGACTGAGATCCCACCCCCTCCCAAAAGGAAGGAATTCTGTCTCTAGATTGCCTTTGAATCAAGACTGCAGCTTTAACTCCTGCCAGAGTTTCTAGGCTGTGAGTCTGTCACACAGATTTTAGATCTGCCATAATCTCTCCTTCCTTATGTGGACATGTCCTTTGTCTGTCTGTCTGTCTGTCTGTCTGTCTGTCTTTCTGTCTCTCTCTCTCTCTCTCTCTCTCTCTCTATCTCTGTGTATCTCTTTGTGTGTGTGTGTGTGTGTGTGTACATTCTACTCATTCTGTTTTTCTAAAGAGCCCAAATACAGATGAATTGAGATTTCTTTCTCAGATTAGTTGAAGAAATTATATTGACATTATTTTAAGAACATCAAAATCTCTTAAGCATATATTCACATATTAAATGCTTTTAACAAGCAAATGAAGTATGGGTAGAAATGTATTTGTTCAGGGATCATGGAAGTCACCAGACTTATCAATAGGAATAGTAGAGCTCTGTTGGTTTCATATTTAAATGTCCTCCTGATATTAACCACTCAGTTCTGTTATTAATTCCAACACCTGCTAGTTGGAAGAAGTACTGCCAGGTCTGAAGTGAAGTCATGACTATGCTAGCCTTACTTCACCCAGAACATCTTTTGTGGAAGTGCAATTCAAGCATTTCCATAGCTGTGGTTAGTGTACCGCTAAGAACTGTACTAAGATTGAAGATTATTAGAAATTTTCCAGATGCTGAGTCTAAATATGCATTCTATCTGAAAATTAGCCTGTTTAGATATAGGAAAGTTTACCCAGTAATAATGAATGTTTTGATTTGGCTGCTGCCCAATGTAAGCAACTATAAGATGTTTCCTGTCATATTCTTCCTTGATGGCCTGATATTGAATAAATTAGAAATATCCAATTTTCAGCCAACAGATTTTTATGGCTCATCTTTTTCAAAGTTAAGACATCTATACAATTAGACTGGAGTTAAGAAATACCAAAAGATTGAATACATTAAAGTGCTTCGTTTACATCTTTGCTCTCTAGATATTGCCAGAACGACAAAATTAACTCCATGGTAGAATTTCCTTTCTTGGATTTGTACTTTAGCCCTGCTTTGAAAGGTTGGACTAGTCTGCTGTTCTGATGCTCAGGGGGGTCATATTGATCTACCATATTTTTTTAAATGCTGGCATCTCTCTGTTTTCTAATTCTGTTGTAGTTGTAGAAGCAACTGGAAAAAAATACTGGATTAATTTTAGAGTTCAATTTTACCGTGCCTAATTCTGGAACAAATACCCTGGAGTTAAAGAAGAAACTCATCCAGTAAGAAGAAACTCATCCAGTGAGATAAGCTATGAGAATCCTTAGACCAATTACAGCTATTTCTTTCTCTGTTTTTCTTTGTAACACAGTAATCCCAATTTGTTTAGGGACCATAGTAAGATGAGTGTGATTTCAGTGCACTAGGATATTAGAGTGAAATGTATATATGTGATTGCATATTTTATTATACAGTCATGTCCCATGCAGTGCATTTTGAATGAACTGCTTACCTTCCTAAACGGTATAATCACTCTACCAAGTTCAGCTGTGCTAGGTTTCTCTCAACTCTCCTTTATTTTCATATTAGAAGGGAGTCTTACTTTTTTGCAGGGCCAAGAAAGAAAAATAGTCTATACTCCCCTTTGTCAGAACCAAGCTGGACCAACAAACCTGGAAAGGCAAGTTTAAGTTGTCAAAAGAAAAAGACACAGATAGAAAATACCTTAGACTAAACATTTACACATCGTCTATCTGGACTTGATTGTGACCAGTCTGCTTTTAAATCTCTGGCAATATGTGGCGGATGGCAGAGTCAGTGGTCCTAACGGCTGCCAGCTTCCCATCCAGGGACTGAAGTGGCCACAGGCATCTGACCATCATTGTCAGGATTCAGAAAGTCTGAATAAACATCAACATTTTCATAAGGAAGCTGAGGAATTCCAGATGTACCAACCCAGGGAGAGAAAGGCTCTGGAAAGGAAGTGGTGGCAGACACTCCCACACCTCTTGGACAGACATTCACATTTCCCACTGGGGCATCCACTTGCCCCCAAATGTGAGAACTGAACAAACATCACTTTCACAACCAAGCCAAGCAAAGGCAGATTTTGATTCCAGAAATTTAGCGAACTGACCAAAAGAGTCTACCTATGAAAATTCCTTGCTATTTTCCCCTAATTTGAGACAAGAATATCAAGGAATATTTTTTTTTCCTTCAAGAAAGAGAACCCTGCTATGATGGAAATACCATTCTAGACAGGTCTGACTTCTAGACAAGCATGGTCAATTCTAAAAAAATTGTATATAGTAAAGTCAAACACTTACAGAATTGACATGAATATTTTTGTGTATTGTTATGTGATGTTTCAAAAAGAAAAGAATATATTTTTGTAAGAAATAGAAGCCAGAATATTTTTCAAATATACTCTTCCTTCTTAGTGAACTATTGCTCCTCTCCAAATTCATTAATTGAAGAACAATCTTATTTAAATGAGGTAGAGGAACTGGACACTATGTTGCATGCCTGTAATCCCAGGGACTCAGGAGGGGGAGGCAGGAGGATAGCAAATTCAAGGACAGAGGTAATCTCTGCAACTTAATGAGACCCTGTCTCAAGATGAAAAGTAAAAATGGGACTGAGGGTGCAGCTCAGTGGTAGAGCACATGCAAAGTACACCCAAGGCCATGAGCTCAACCCCCTAGTATTAGAAAAAAGAGAGAAAGAAAGAAAGAAAGAGAAAGGAAGAAAGGAAGGAAGGAAGGAAGGGAGAAAGGAAGGGAGGAAGGAAGGAAGGAAGGAAAGGAATTTAGCTTAAAAATCATTAATATTGGAAGTGGAAATTACTTTGTTTGGTAGCTATTGCTCTCTTGCTTTTATGCTGGTTATCAAGTGGATTTCAGAACAGGATTTTCAAATGTTCTGTTTCCACAAAGCAGGATCCTTCCTTGTATGGGGGTAGGGTTCCACATTGTTGCCTTCTACTTCAACAAATGTAAGGGTCAATTCACTATCCCTGAAGAGCATCCCTAAAGAAGCAGTGACAATATATGTTTTCAGATTTTTAGTGAGAAATATTTGAATGATTATATTTGAATTCAAGTTCAGTAAAATTGAATAGTTTCAGCAAGAAGGTACAAGTCATCTAGTGGAAAATATTTATTTTAGTGGTGTTATTCACTTAACATTTATCTGGTTATCTTGTATGTTCACATGTATTTTAACTCTTAGTCCCTATTTATAAAAAGTCTTGTTTAAGAATTTTCAGCATCTGAAAGTAGATAGAAAAATATAAAAATGAAGAAGCACAAATTGGCCTAATTTTGAAGAGCAGCAAACTGAACCAACCAATTGAAATTAATGTTGTCCCTGATAGGCATATGGTAGAAAAGAAGATGCTGCAAAAGAGTTCATCATTAACTAAAAATGTATCTTTTTCCCTTAAACTAGGATCAGATTTTACATGTGATAGAACTGCTAATATCACATTGTAGCCTAAACAGAATGCACTAATTGATTTTCCTTTCTCCTTTTGATGTCTACATTTTGTTAAACTATCAACTAATCCCTTACAATCTAACAAAAGCACAGACATGTGGCAGAAGAGCAACTAGAATAAAAGGTTAATAAGGCCCTAGGAATGCTCCTTATAACTCAAAATTTATGACCTACACACTGAGTAACTTAGACTAGAGTCATCTGAAAAATAAATTAGAAGCAGTTTATGAGTTCAGTAGACTCTGGCTATTAGTTTTTCTAGTTCCTATCCACAGTGAGAGGAGTATGACCTGTTAACTTCAGGGGAATTCTTGCTAGCACTGCATTATAGGATTGAGCAAGCCATTATATTTGAAACTGGGGCCCTTGTACACTTGGACTGAATGAATTTAGGACTGCCAACCATTGTCAGTTAGTAGCTAAATTGCAGAGATCTTGGCATTCAGGGTATAAAAATATGTTTTGGCTAGTCCCAAAAGAATTATTTTACTTTTAGAGTGCTTTGAAAACATACTGAGTCATAGAGCAAGGCCAAATGTGTATTTGGCACAGGTTTATCTACTATATTCATTCGTATATTTTAATGGAATCTATCAGTATGTCTAAGCTTTTCTGTAGAAATACAATATCCTTGAATGGAAGTGATTGGAAGAAAATAAATTTCCTTGGCACAGTTGGGCTATGATAATGAAATGCACAAAGGGGTCAGGAATTGGCCAAACCTGCAGAATTACAAGATGATTTATGCATTGTTTGTCGACTATACTTCACTTGTAAGAGTTGTCCATTTCTAAACTGATCAGTAGCAAGGCATAGATGCTTGTTCCACTTCACATTGAATTATATATATAATTGATAGTATTGTGTTCTTTAAAGAAAGAAGAAATAGGAATCAGAGAAATTTGGACTAGACCACTTCTAAAAACTCATTGTGTAATTGTGGACAAAGCAGAGTCAATGTAGGTCTCAAGTTCCTTATCTGAAAGTCAAAGGAATTTGATTCATATGTATTCACTTCCACAATTCTTCATCTGCAGAGCATGATAAACTGAAAATGGAAAGGAGGAAATAAAATTAATAATGCTTTTCAAATTTTGCTTCTTCCCAAATGCCATACCTGTGAAGGTTTTTCATCAGTTCTAGCACCTCCTTTGCTCAAGCTCACAGCTCCCATAGTCAGGTCAGGATCCAAAAAGAATGGCACAAATTAGCCAGATTCTAGACTCATGTGCTTTAAATAAGCAAACCTTTGACACCAAGTAAGGTCCAGGGACAGAGATTCTGACTCAATCTAAGGACTTCAAGCTTTTCTCAGTCACTGTGACACAAGATCTCTGGCTTGGGCCAGTTTTGTAACTTTGCACAGGCCACTATCTCTTTACCGCTCTCAGTTCCCCACTTGTAAGATGAGGTGTTACTGTTCTGATTAAAAGAGAGTATATGTGGGCTCTAGCACAGAATAGAACAATTAACTTCTCTTTCAATGTATACTCTTTAAACATATTTTATCTAAATGTAAACTAAATAACATGCATTAACTTTTATTATGATGTACAATAAACTAACTTTTTTTTTTTACTTATAATAAATTAATCAGCCCAACATCTTTGGATTATTCCTGTTCTTTTAAACCAACTTATTTGATTTAGGCCGTTTATTATGCCTTACTTGCTTTCTAGATCTATTAGGCCTCCTCTAAACCCAGAAAAATCTCTGTCCTTAAGTATTCTTTGAACTCTGGTTACATCAAAGAATCATCTTTAAAGAAAAGACAAAGTAACATGTAGGAATGCTAGTCAGAGCTAGGATGTTGCTCAATAAAGCTAATTTGTATTTGTTTGCCAAAGCTACCAGAACCAAGTACCACTCAGCTGGATGGCTTAGACAATGGAAATTGATTGTCTCAATGTTTTGGAGACTGGATGTCTGAAAACAAGTTGCCCTCAGGGTTGATTGTCTATGAGGGCTGTGAAGGAGAGTCTGTTTTGTGCCTCCTGCCCAGCTTTTGGTGGTTTGTTGGCAATCTGGCCTTCCTTGACTTGTGAAAGGATCACCCTGATCTCTGCTTTCATCTTCACATGGTGTTCTCCATGTGTGTATGTCTGTCTCCAAACTTCTTTTTTTTATAATGACACACATCATACTGAAGTAGGGGTCACCCTATTGCAGTAGGACCTCATTTCCCCTTAACCAATTACAACCGCAATCATCCTAGTTCCAAATAAGTTCATGTTCTGATGATGTAGGGGTTAAAACTGTAACATGGATTTTGAGGGGACACAATTCAACCCATAATATGTGGCTTCCAATATCCATAGTGTGTGGAGTATCCCATTAATGCTATGGATTTTGCATTTTGTACCAGGCTCACCTGCACTAGTGAAGACTTCCTAAGGAAGGTCCTGGGCTCCATTATGAAGTGAATTTGCCCTGTTATCTCATTGAGTCCTTCTGTGTCCTTTTGTCCTTCGTGGGTTCCTTATATGTAGTTCTTTCATATACCCGCCCTTCACAACAGATATGTAATTTATAACTAAATTTCTGTCACAGACTATTGCTTTAGGGAGCATCTCTGATTTCTCTTGCTCTTCCTTGTAGAATGGTCAGTTTAGCTTCTCAACTGTAGCTTTACATGATCAGCTTACAGAATGATAAGGACTCGGATTGTAAAAATCTTTATTTTCCACTTTAAGCTAAATTCTTTACCTTCTTCACCAATAGAATAAGCATTTTGGCAAGCTCCTCATTTCTGTGACCCATCATTATTATTAATTTTTTTTTCTGGTTCCAGGAAACCTTAGAGGGCTCATTAAATTGTTCTCTACCTTCATCTGCAACACCTCCTGGGTCAGTAGTCACTATAATTTGTTCCTTTGACTTGTCTCTCTTTTCTACTATACCTTGGAGAAGCTGTAGGGATATGTTTTAAACAATTTGGGGGCAATATTCCTGTATTTGCTCATTCAGAGAAAAATCTGGACTAATTCTTTGTGATAAAGAATGGCAAGGAGATGAGGCCTAAGATTTATCAAATAGCAGGATCTGTGGTATTCTTTTTGGTTATCCTATTTGGATCTTAGGATAACTGTGAGGTACTTTTTGACTAAATTTATAAACAAAATAGACACTTGCTAAAGTTTATTTTTTGAGGGTTGTGTTTTTATTGCTTCTTGTGATCATAAACTAATAACCAAGGAAAAAAGATCCGTGGTATTTACATTTCAAGAAGAACTGCTGAATTTTGATAACATTTTGAGTGATAACAAATACTAATGATGATATGCATATTGACCACTTACTTTATACTAAACACCAACCCTCAAAGGCTTTATCTATTTGATTCCATTTTGTCTTCACAATAACCATTTGAAGAAAAGGCAAGCCTTGTTTTACAAGATGAAATATTAAAGCTATGGCAAGTAAAATAACTTGACCAAAATTTCACAGCTAGGTGTTAAAATGTCACACATTATTTTTCTATCAGTCATCCTTTGCAAAATAATCCTAATAATATCTAGCCAAATGGTGAGCCCAAAGCTTATACTTAATGAATACCTTCAAGTTACCTCTTCCATAATTATAAGTTGTTCCCTTATAAGGAGTCATATGAATATATTTCTTAAACTTAGAATAAATAGAACTAAAGTAGTCATCACTGAACTATGGGTTGGGATACACTGCACATAAAGAGACTTGTGTTCTAGCCCCTCATGTCACTAATACCTGTGATACTCTATTACAGTCATATAAATTTAAAGACTTGGATTTAAAATGGTTTTAATGGTTTAGGTTTAAAGTGTTTTTAAAATGACTACTCTACATTTTGTAGTTCCAATCATGTTTTCATAATTCTGGAAAATATTTTCACTTCTAGTTAATAGCAAAGAATATATGGAATGTCAATTTCAGCAAAGCAGTTTAATTCCATGGTATTTAGGCATGCAAATAATGCATGCTCAGGTTTTGGCTGACCTACATATTTGAGGGGATTCTGGTGTGTGTGTGTGTGTGTGTGTGTGTGTGTGTGTGTGTGTGTGTGATCACTAGTCAGATCTAATGTAATCTGCACATTTCCTTAGAAATATACACATGCTCCATGTTTACCTATATTACCTAAAACATCATTTGGGGGTACATGTTGTCTTTATCAATGGCTCCTGTCTTTCTCTTAACATTTAATTTTCTAGCCTTTTAATTCCAGCCCTTCAAAAGAGAGCAGTTAGTACTTTATGGGCATTAAAATTACAAGGTGGTGAACTTTAGTACATTACTTATATACTAGAGACAGAAACAAGTGCTTCCTTTAGATCTGGTACAATATTTATAAGCCATATTTTATTCAGTGTTGAGCATTTTTTCAGACTGGATCAGGAAGGCATTTACCTGCATTATCTCCTATAATCCTTATAATAACCCTACAAAGTAGATAGGGCTGGGATTTATCTCAGTTGGTAGAGCACTGCGCTACTGTCTCTGAGGTCCCAAGTTCAATCCCCAGCATCGCAAAAATGGGAGAAGGACCTGACAATCCACTCCCAAGGCAATCCCAAAACAGCCAGCCATTGAAAACCCTTTGAGGGTCACTAAGAGTCAGATACTGACTCGATGGCACCTAACAACAACAACAACAAAGTAGATAATATTAAGCACTGCATGTTGCAAATAAGGAAGTTGAGTCAGGTCATGTAACCACTTGCTCAGTGATATACAGTGAGCCCAGCATTTGAATCCAGATAATCTGACCCCAAAGCCAGCCCATTCTTTCTCTGAAAGAGATATATGAACAACTTCCCATTCAATGATTTTTTAATATAGAAAAATTCTTTATTAAAATTGCCTTACTGTAACAATACAAGGTAAACAAGTCCTGGTGCTAGCCCGCTAAAGCCAAGTTTCCATGAGTTATTCTAATACTTAGCTTTTACCAATCTCCACTTAATTTTAAGATTTGATTTTGGCCTCCACAGAACATTTTCTTTCACTATAACCTAATCTAATTTAGAAGGTTTCCAGATCCAGTACTTTCTTAGCTTCTTCAGGTATAAAGATTCTTACACATTTTCTGTGTACCCTGAGCTTTTGAGGTTGACGGAACATGAGTCTGAATTGTAAGAAGAATAAGGAAACAATAGAAAAAAAAATTTTTGACTTTTCCTCACTCTTAACTGCTGCTTATATGAGGGAGTGAGGAAAAAAATTCTCATTTCAGCAGTTCGCTAGAAATTAAGTTGCTAAATCGATAGACAAATCAGTTTTCTTAGAATTAACTAGAAGTTAAAGCAGCCTGAGAATGTATTCATTCCAAGTATGCTGCTAAATCAAAATTGGATAGGTGGATGATGTCATGGTCCTATTCCTTGCAGAAATATTCATAGTAGGTTTTAAGTTAGCAACAGAAGACTGAGTATGCCTATTTATTCTGATAATCAACTAATAAGACAAAAAAAAACCTATAAAAATGTCTCATTTTTCATTTTCAAGTATGAATCATTCCATTCAAGTTTATTCTTCCAGGAATTATTTGCTCACAACCTTTTCATTAATTCTTTTCCATAATTCTTCTGTTAGATAGTTTATATTTTTCTTATTGATTTATAGGTGTTCTCTATGTATCTTAGATGTCAATTCACTGCTGGTTCTAACCTTATAAATGTTTCATCCCAACTCTCATGGTTTAGAATTTCTCTTTATGGTGTCATCAACTAAAAGAATTAAACTTAGTAGTCAAATGGGTCAATAATTACCTTCATGTTCTTGTTCTATGCATCTTGATTAAATAATGCTTTAGTACTACCTGTCATAAAGATGTTTTCCCTTTTTTTTCCCCAAAGACTTTTAAAAGTGTGTTTTACATTTAGGTTTGAAATGGTTTATTTATCATCTTTTTTTTTTTTTTGGTATGTGATTGTGTTAGTCAGCATGCCATCACTGTAACAAATACATGAGTCAACTTATAAAGGTAAAAGGTTTATTTTGGATCACAGTTTTAGAGGTTTGAGTTCATGATTGGTTGGCTTCATTGCTTGGGGTGAGGCAGCAATCATGGTTGGAGTACATGGTGGAGCAAAACAGTTCACCTCATGGCCTGGAAGCAAGCAAGAAAGGGGAAAAGGCCATGGTCCCACATCCCTTTCAAGGGCACCCCCCCTCCTGGTCCCACGAGGGCCCACCTACTAAAGCTTTCACCACCTCCCAACAATGCCACCCTGGGGACCAAGTCTTTAACACATGGATTTCTGGGGGACATTCCAGATCCAAACTATAGCTGTGGTCTTACAGAGAGTAGAGAAATAATCTGATCTTTATTTATATACCCAGTTGTGTGACACGCATATTGGATAGTGTATTCTTACTCTGACAATTAGTAATGTCCTTGGCATTTTCCAAGCTCTTCTATCTACAAAGGTAAAGTCTAAACTGTGTTACCATCTTTTTTTTTTTTTTTTTACCATTTCTTGTGTCAATATCATTTGTTTTAATTATAGCAAATCTGTGTTGTAAGCTTTCACAATTTTCTTTGTTGTTCTTGTTTCTCTTGTGCTTTATATTCATTTTATGATTAGGTTTCCATATTAAAAATCTATCTTAGAATTTTATTAGAATCATCTAAAAGTTTAAACATATATGTATGCATATATATGTATTACATACAGAATATAGGTATGTATTTATACATGTATGTACACACATTCTGAGAGCATTGCATTTTTAAGGTATTGACTATTTCCATCCAATTAAGATAGCTCTCATTTTATTTAAGCTCTTCTGTGATTTGCAGTTGAATTTATATTATTTCCATAAAATTTTGCATATCTTTTATTAAGTATCTTATGTTTATTGCAAATGTATATTTTTAAAATAATATTTTATAAATGTTTCTTTTTCCTAGGACAATATTTAAATTTTATATATAGTAGCTTTGTATATTAATCCAATATGCACCATGACCTTGGTCAGCTCTCATTGATTTTAACAGTTTGATGATTGTCAAATTACTAGAATTTTTGTATGTAGATAATAAAATCCTTTGCAAGTACTCCATTGTATTAACATGATAATGATTTTCATTTTTGACTTGAAAGGGAATTCTCTTATGATTAGGTAAGTTATCATTAATTGAGTTTTTTTAGCTACCTTATATCAGAGCCTGCAGCCGTACCACCGTGGCCTCCAATCCTGTCAGATCTCGAAAGCTAAGCAGGGTTGGGCCTGATTACTAGTTGGATGGGAAAACACTTGGGAGCACCAGGTGCTGTAGGCTTAAGAGAAGGACTAGGCAATCCACTCCCCAAAAATAATCAGCCATAGAAAACCCTATGAATAGCAGAGAAGAACTAACGATACTGTTTGGCCTGTTGTATGTAGGGTCACTAAGAGTCAGACACCAACTTGACAGTACATAACAACCACCATCACCTTATATCAGAAGCTCTGTTTCCTTATAGCTAGTAGTTCTCTGAGAATCAAGAGAACATCAGGATCACCTGGAGAGTTTATTAAAAGAGAGTACTGGGCCATATCTCCAGAGATTCTTATTTAGTTGACCTGGGGAAATCTCCCAATATCTGCATTTCTAACAAGTTTCTAGTGTTGCTGCTGCTGCTACTAGAAGGCCACATTTTGAATATGATTGCAACCATTCTATGTTACTGTTCAACTTCCCTGCCTTTTTCAGTTGAGTTGTACACTTATGTGACCTGGTTTGTATTTATTCCTATATTTTTTATACCAGTTTTACTTAGTTTCTATTTCTCAATTCTTAAACAGATAACCAGCTGGGATTTAGCTCAGTTGGTAGAGCGCTGCTCTGCAGTCTCTGAGGTCCCGAGTTCGATTCCCAGCACCACAAAAATGGGAAAAGAATGTGGCAATCCACTCCCAAGGCAATCTCGAAACAATCAGCCATTGAAAACCCTAACAGGGTTGCTATGAGTCGGACACGACTCGATGGCACCTAACAACAACAAAGAGATAACCAGAGTGAGTATGAGCTCACCTCATGTCTTCTCTCAAAGTGTTGCAGCCACTTGATGGCTATCTACCACCTGCTGACTGTTTTATGAATACCGTATTTGCACAGGTTTTATAATTGTTTTTCTTTAACTGATTGTTTTTTGATATCTGACTGTTCTGACTTAGGTGTGTTTCTTCCAATATTTTATGAGGAAAATTTTCACACATATGGGAATTGGAAGAATTTTATGGTGAGCATGTCCACCCACCACCTATTCTATAAACATTTTACTAGATTTCATGTATATATCTATCCATCCCTCTACTTATTCATCTGTACATTTATTTTTTCATGCATTTGCATCCTTTTTCCTTGTATCCACAAGTATGTTTTCTCTTTAATTACCTTAATCATAATTATTGCAGAATTTCTTCCACATTGTTCTATTTTCTGTCATTATTAGGAATAAAAATCTCCCATTTGTTTTGGGTACTGTATCATTCATGTTAGATATTCCCTTTTATTTTATAATTGCATTGTGAAGACATTTACCTCCTCCTCCTCCTCCTCTTCTTTTCTTCCTCCTCCTCCTCCTCCACTGCCTCTTCTTCTCCCTCCTCCTCCTCCTTCTTTTTCTTTTCTT
>VMDO01009160.1:0-60064 GCA_007922755.1 Pedetes capensis | reverse complement strand
CTGTGTTTTCTTATTCCATGGCTCTCAGTAGTATAACTATTACAAGAACAATTTTCATGGTAATTTATTTTCCAAATCAGACAATGTTTGGTACAGCCTTAACACACAGGTGTTTTTTTTCCCCCACTCAAAATCCAGGCTAAAATAAACTTCCTAGTATCTTCCCTGGGGCTGGGATTTACCTAAATTGGTAGAGCAGTGCTCTGTAGTCTCTGAGGTCTGGAGTTCGACTCCCAGCAGTGCAAAAATGGAAGAAGGATGTGGCAATCCACTCCCAAGGCAGTCCCAAAAAATCAGCCATTGAAAGCCCTATAAGAGTTGCTATGATTTGGACACAACTCCACGGCACCTAACAACAAAGTATCTTCCCTATGCCAATGAGCTTTCCTTTATCTTTTAAACCTTTTTTATTGAATGCAGGCTTTTGAAGTCCCAACTTTAGTATAGTTGTCTTACTTCCTGCTCCATTCTTTTCTGAGGCTCACATTCTCTGCTCCTGTTTAAGGCGTAAAACCAAAGATTAGCATATCCCCAAGAGCAGGTGCAGCTTCCACTCATGTGCATGCTCCTGCTCCTTTGTTTGTGCTGCCTGATGTTTCTGGTTTCCTGACACAATTAAAGGTTGTCTGTTATAAGATTAACTCATTTCTCTGTCCTTATATGTTTGGCAAATAAGTCCACCTCTACTTAATCACTTGGAATTTATTTTTGTGCATATTCTGGAAAGGAGCCTATTTTTGCTTCTTGTTGTCTATAACGACCTATCTTAGTTCTGTTATTTTACATTTTTCTAACTGAAATTACCTTTACTCAAAATTCACCAATGGGATTTTCTCTTCATTATAAATCTTTGTAAAGCTTATTATCATTCTCATCTAAGAGAAATATGAATTGTGTTGAGTAAATGTACAGAAACACTTTTACTCACCTGTTAGACTAGTGAATTCTCAATTTTTCCCCTATAAATCATAGTGACTGATGCTCATGCATCCCAAATACTTATGATGGGGAAAATATGAGGAGAATATTTCATTCTCTAATGAACACTGGCACTTCTGCTCACATCAGTTATGGTACAAACTTACAAAGAGTTTTGTTGTTGCTTTATATTATTTAAATTATTTAACATGTAATTTTTATCTTATTTTATTATTTCATCAAAACAGTCTATTAATTAAATATGAGTAAAAAGTAAAGTGATTTCTATGAAAATTAAATTCAGTTCCTGAGAAGGCATAATGAATTTGTGTTTGTAAGAAAAAAATCTTTTTAGGTAAAGATAAGAAAATTATAAAGGATTGGGAAAGTATCCTCAAAGTATTATGACTCATGCATCAATATTAATTTGAAAATATTTTTTGAATTAATTTTTTAAAAAAGTTTGAGTCAGGGTCTCACTAAGTTACACAGGCTGCCTATGGCCTTAAACTTTGACTCCACCTCCCAAATTCCTGTGATTATAGGCATGTGCTACAGCGCCTGAACTGAAAATATGTTTGAATTCTTACTTCAAAGAAGCTGAAGTTGGGAATTTCAGATATCATATTAGGGATGATGATCTTTATGCACACAGACCATTCTATGAGACACAGCAGTAAAAGATACTTACTTGTTTTAAGTTAAAACATGCTCTATAACAATGTTGTTGTTATTAGGTGCCATTGAGTCTGGTCTGACTCATAGCCACCCTGTGCAGCAGAACAAAACATTCCGCGATTCTGTGCCAGGCACAAGATCTCATTTATGTTTAAACTCATTGTTGCAGTCACTGTGTCAATCCTTCTAGTTGAGGGTTTTCCTTTTTTTCATTGTGCCACTCTTCCAAACATGATGTCCTTCTACAGGGAGTGGTCCCTCCTGATTACATGTCCAAAATACATAAGATGCACTCTAGCCATCCTTGCTTCTAAGAAGCACTCTGGCTGCACTTCTTCTAGGACAGATCTGTTGGTTCTTTTGGCAGTTCATGGTGTATTCAGTACTCAACACCAGACCATAATTCAAAAGCATCAATTCTTCTCCTGTCTCCTTTGTTCAATGTCCAGCTTTCACAACCATATTATGTGACTGAAAATATCCTGGCATGAGTCAGATGAAACTTTGTCTACAATGTGACATCTTTACTTTTCAATACTTTGAAGAGCTCTTTTCCACAGTTTTTCCCAATGCAATACATCTTTTAATTTCTTCACTGCTGCTTCCATGGCTGTTGACTATAGAAAAGTGAAGCAAAATCTTGGACAACCTCAATCTTTTCTCCATTTATCATGAAGTTGCATACTGACACAGTTGTAATGATTTTTGTTTTGTTGAGATGGAGTCACAATCCATACTGAAGGCTATGTTTTTTGATTTTCATTAGTAAATGTTTCAAATCCTCTTCACTTTCAACAAGTAGAGTGTGTCATCTGCATAATGCAGGTTGTTAATGCGTCTTCCTCCAATCTTGATGCCAGGTTCTTCTTTGTAAAGTCCAATTTCTTGGATTATTTGCTCAGCATAGAATTGAAGAGATATGGTAAAAGGATGCAGCCCTGACACACACCTTTCTTGACTGTGAACCAAACAGTGTTTCCTTGTTCTATTCAAACGGCTGTCTCCTGGTCCATGTACAGATTCCTCATGAGTACAATTAAGTGCTCTGGTATTCCCATTCTTCTTAATGTTATCCATAATTATGATCCACACAATCAAATGCTTTTGCATAGTCAATAAAACAGATAATCACCTTTCTGGTATTCTCTGCTTTCAGCTAATATCCATCTGACGTCAGCAATGATGTCCCTGGTTCCCTGCCTTCTTTGAATCCAGCATGATTTTCTATATAGTTCTATATAGTTCTCTGTCTATATATTGCTGCAGTTGCTTTTGAATGACCTTTACTAAAATTTTGCTTGCGTGTGATATTAATGATATCGTTCGGTAGTTTCCATGTTCAGTTGGATCCCCTTTCTTGGGAATAGGCAAAAATATGGATCTCTTCCAGTCAGTTGGCCAGGTAGCTGTTTTCCAAATATATTGGCAGAAACATGTTAGCACCTCCAGTGCTGCATCTGTTGTTGAAACACCTCTATTTGTATTCCATCAATTCCTGGAGACTTGTGTTTTGCCAATTCCTTCAAGGCAACTTCTACTTTGTCCTTCAATATCATTGGTTCCTCATCATATGCAATCTCTTGAAATGTTTGGTCATTCACCAATTCGTTTTTGTGCAATGACTCTGTGTATTCCTTCCATCTTCTTTTGATGTTTCATACATCATTAAACATTTTCCCTATAGAATCTTTCACTGTTGCCACTTGAGGTTTGAATTTTTTTCTTCAATTCCTTAAACTTGAGTAAAACAGAGCATGTTCTTCCCTCTTGGTTTTCTGCCTCCAACTCTTTGCATATGTCATTAAAATATTTGCTTTTGTCTTCTCCAACTGCCTTTTGAAATCTTCTTTTTAGTTCTCTAACTTCATCATGCCTTCCTTTTACTTTAGCTGCTCCACAATCAAGGGTAAGTTTCAGAGTCTCTTTTGACATGTAATTGGGTCTTTTCTTTTTTTCCTATCTTTTTAATAACCTTTTGCTTTCCTCATTAATGATATATTTGATGTCATGCCATAACTCATCTGGTCTTCTATCATTTGTGTCTAACGCATTAAAGCTGTTCTTGAGGTGGTCTCCGAAATTAAGTGGGATATACTGAAGGTCATGCCTTGGCTCTTCTACACTTGTTCTAATTTTCTTCAGTTTCAGTTTGAACTTGCATATGAGCAGTTGATGGTCTGATCCACATTTAGCACCTGGTGTTGTTCTAACATTTGATATCGAGCTTTTCCATTGTCTCTTTCCACACATGTAGTCGATTTGGTTCCTGTATGTTCTACCTGGTGACCTGGTGAAGTCCATGTGTATAGTTGCTGTTTATGTTGGTGAAAAAATGTAGTTTCAATGAAAAGTTCATTGGTCTGACCAAATTCTATCATGTGATCTCCGGCATTGTTTCTGTCACCAAAGCCATATTTTCCAACTACTGAACCTTCTTTCCTTCCAACTTTTGCATTCCAGTCATAAGTAATTATCAGTACATCCTGACTGCATGTTTGATCTATTTCAGATTGCAGAAGCTGGTAGAAATCTTCCCTGTCTTCATTTGTGGCCTTAGTGGTAGGTGCATAAATTTGAATAATAGTCATATTAACTGGCCTTCCTTATAGGCATATGGATCTTATTCGATCACTGACATCATTGTATGTCAGGACAGATCTTGAGATATCTTTTTTGATGGTGAATGCAACCCCATTTCTCTTTAATTTGTCATTTTCAGCATAGTAGACCATATGATTATCTGACTCAAAGTGGCCCATACCCATCCATTTTAGCTCACTGATACCTAGAATGTCAAAGCACTCCATTTCTCTTTTAATGATTTCTAATTTTCCTAGATTCATAATATGTGCATTACACATTCCAATTACTAATGAATGTGTATAGTTGTTTCTCCTCATTTTGAGTTATACCTTATCAGCAAATGGAGGTCCCAGTAGCTTTACTTCTTTTCCATCATTAAGATAGATTCTACTTTCAGGAGACAACTCTTTTTCAGTAGTTTTTCAGTGCCCCCCAACCTGGGGAATGCATTTTTCTATCACTATATCTGACAGCGTTTCTCTGCTATTCATATGTTTTCAATGGTTAATTGTTTGCAGAGTGGGTTGCCAGATCTCTGTGTTAGTCTGGTAGCTCAGCTGAAACCTGTCCACCATGGGTGACTCTGCTGGTGTCTATAACACTGGTAGTATAATTATCAGCCTCATAGAAACATGCAAGCTCCCACATTATGGCAAACTGACAGATGTGTGTGGTTTAAACAATATATCATTTTTAAAAATCCCTCATATTAAATGACTTTCAATTAAATAAGCAATTACTAGTCCTAATTAAGTAAAATGAGGAGACTTCTATTTGCCTTGACTTGACATTATTCCTATCCAATTTTCTTACTGGCTAAAGTGTTAATATGAACCTTACTGCTCAGATGAAACCTAAGCACTTGTGCTCCTAAATGCTGAGACAGCCTAACCAATATAAGTGTAAAAGAAACTAATTTACAATTCTGCTGTCTTTAACAGCTAAGATTCTTAAAGGCAAGGACCAGATGTCTACCACATTTTGGCATACTAATAAGGCAACAGAATAAAAAGAGCTTTAGTGAGTTCATCTGCACAAATTTGCTTATTTAGAGCCATATCTTAGCAGAGAGGCATTGCAAAGTGATAGTATATCTTATCTCATATCTTTGCATGGATTCAAGGCAATAAAACATTGAATTGAGACTCAGGAAACCTAGATAGTAATCAGAATTCAAAAATGGCAAGAAGTTGGTGGCTTGGGGAAAAACCATCCAAAAATCTCTCAGCCTTTTTCTTTCTCTGTGGGACTTACATAATCTCAGGGTCAGAAGGGACTTTGCAGCACTTCAGATTTACTTGTTACCTGCTGATTTATGACAAACAAGATGGGTAGTTTGAATGTTTGAGAATGATTTTTCAATGCTTTTAACCTTGTGTAACTTTTACTTATTTCCCCATGTTCATACTTTGACTTAAAAATGGATTATAATTTAGTATATTTTATTTAAATGAATGCCCTAATATTCTTAAAACAACATTTGAAACAAATGCTAGGTTTTATTTTTTCATCAAGTTAACTACTAACTTTAGAGAAGGAGGGGGAGGATTCATTCCTAAAGCTCCATAAATACAAAGTTGTTTACAGAAAAAAAAAATAGGAATCAGTTGAGTCTACTATTAGGCATTTTTCTGTCAAGTTACATTTAGGCAAACACATAAACTGGTAGAGTAGCCAGCAGCCCTCCCTCTCTCCTGGCCTCTTTCTGGGCTCCTGGGCCTTCCAGCCTCCTGTGTTCTCTGGCAGCAACACACCTTAAGGCTGACCTTTTCTCTTCTCTTCCTATCTGTGTAATGCATGTGCCCTCTGGGCTCTGCCTAAAACAACCACAGTTAACAAAAATGAAAATATCTGCCAAGAGCAGAATATATTTCTCACCTAGAACAATATTTGCATTTTAAAAGCTGCCTCCTTGAACTGAAGGAATTTTCAGTCTCTTGTGTGAGATCCTTCCAGGACCCCTCAAGGCCAATAAGCAGACTAGCTTTCTACACAAAAGATGTAGCGCTCTCCCTCCCCTCCAACCCCCTGTGTGTGTGTGTGTGTGTGTGTGTGTGTGTGTGTGTGTGTGTATGTGTGTGACTATCTTGGAGGAAAAAAAGAACAGCTGGAAATTGCTTTTATCTATCTCATCTGTTCCATGAATGGAACTGCTTTCCAAAGTGATTAAATCTGCCCTATTTGGGGAACACTGTCAGCCAATAGGTGTCAGAGAATGACTTTTCATATCATTGACAGGTCCTTTATTGATGCAGCCAGCAATGACCAGGTTGGAGAAACATTGTTTACATTTGATCCAAATGCATGCTGATATCTCATTAGGCCCAGATGTTCATATTCCTAGATATAATCTTCACATCATAGCCCAAATCAACCATTATGTTGGGAGAATGAATTCCACAAATTCAGCTCTTATTATTTTTACTCCATTGGGAAAATGTACCTCTTACCCCTCCTCAGCCTTCAATGCTCTCCAGATTACAAAGTTAACAGTTTAAAACAAGTCAAATAGAATGAGAATAAACATGAAACAGTAAGATTTTAGGCATTAGCAAGAATCAAGTAATCCATAAGAATTTAGTCATATGAAGCCCTATAAGGACTGACTCAATGGTACCTAACAACAGCAACGTACACAGCTGAATCATGGTAGTAAGATAAACAACTTCAGAAGAACTCTACTGGAAAAGACACACAGAACATTAAGGAATTAACAAAAAGAATGATTAATAGGATAAGGATTAGGTTAGTTGAATATGGGTGATAGAATCTTTCTTTTTTTCTCTCTCTCTATTTCTTTCTTTCTTTCTTTCTTTCTTTCTTTCTTTCTTCTTTCTTTCTTTCTTTCTCAACAGAAAATGGGCCCTAGGGTTAATCTACTCATTGATTTTTAGTCATTGGCAGCATTTATTTTGGAGTCCTAAAGAAATGGTTAGTCTTTCAGCTGGGCGGCTGGGCGTAATGGCACAGGTTTGTAATCCCATTGACTCAGGAGGCAGAGGCAGGAGGATCTAAATTTTGAGACCAGAGGCAGTCTGTATAATTTAGCAAAACCCTGAAAGAAAAAAATGGGCTGGAGGTGCAGCTCAGTGGCACAGCACTTGCAAAGCATGCAAGTGCAAAGCCCTGGGTTTAAGTCCCAGTACCGAAAAAAAAAGCCTCAGTAATGATCTAGGTAGAACACAAGCCATTCAGATGGAGCTAAGATACACTGTCCTCCAAGCGTATGAAAAGCTATTTTAAATAAGATTTTGGTCTGTTGTCCTATGCTAAAAATCAAATACTAGCAAGTAAACAAACTAAGGATAGAAATTTTGGTTAGTTTTAAGGAAGGTATCCTTGAGACCATTGGTGATTGTGTATATATTAGGAGAGACCAAGAATGTTTAGAAGGAAATTTATTCCTAAAATATATTCAAACAGCACTACATTGGAATACACGAGTATATATGTGCTGATGGCAGAGTAAATGCAAAAATACTGTTTTGTGTTCCTTTTACTATTGTTTTATTTCTATGATTTTTACCTTCCTGGTGAAATAGAGAATGATTTAAATAATAAAAGAATGAGGTCACATTATTATATGCAAAATAATGACATTTATATAATAAAATCAATACCTTGAAAATCAAGAATGTATAATTTCTAGTAGACTGCTTTTTTCTTGGCATATATTAGACCTTTATAGATGGTAGTGCTTCTAATGTAGATTGCTTAATATATTGAATATCAAATTTCTGTAGTTTTTTTAGCTACTAAGATGTTACTATTGAAGGGCATTTTTTGAGCAACAATAAGAAACAGGAAGCTATGTAATATTTCTCTATAAAACTAGATTTAACATTATATTCCCAATTAGGCAGGCTGCATGATAGTCTTGTCTGCTAGCTGCTTATTGCTGCTCTGGATCTGACCTACCTAATACTAAGGAGGGAGAAGGACCTGGCAACCCACTCTAAAAAATCAATCTGCCATTGAGAACCCTATGAATAGCAGAGAAACACTGACAATGGTGTTTTGCCTGTTGTACATATGATCGCTATGCATCAGACACCAACTCAATGGCACCTAACAACAACAATGCTAAGGAGTCATCTTCTTACATACTTTAAATTATATTATACACTTCCTAAGCAAAATCACAAGAAAATTGACCTGAAACTCTTGATATTTTTATCATCACAAAAAAAACAGATGTTTATTGTTGGATTTTTAAAACTATAAATCAGCAAACACAAGAGAAAAAATCCTACCCAAAATGTGACCACTGAGAAATGGGTACATGAACATTTTTGGCTTCTCCTTTCTCCACAAAACAATTCATTATGAATATTTTTTCACATCACTAAATATATGTTGATTTCAAAATAGGCATACTTTGAAGGTCATTGTTATGGGAAAACTACTTTTAGAGCAAGCCTGTTTTATATTTAGAATAAATAATGATATTAAAAGGAAAATATATGAAATCTTCCAAGAGAAGTTTCATTTAGAGTCTTCTTGGATGTGGGATGTTTCACTGACTTAGCTCACCATTGGTGGATTAGTTGCACAGATTAGAAGCATCTTGGTAGAAACTGGTACCAACCAGGAATCAGGAATGAGGAGGGTGTGGATTCCATCATGGCTCCGTCCCATCAACTAAGTGAATATCACTGAGAAAAAGAATTAACTGAGCTGCCTTTGTTATAATAGAAGCCTGTTAAAACTGCCAGACTATAATTCTTAAAACCATGAATAAAATAAATACTGATTGTTTTGGAGCATTACACTTTATTTGGTTAACAAATCAAATCAGGTTATTATCATTTTGTAAGGAAAGCTGTGACAAATAGGGATTTATGGATTTTTTACACCTATTTGAAAAAACTATTCAGCCAACCTGTTCCTTTAACCTTAGGAAAAGATTTTTGGAACATAATAGTCACTTACTATACCTACTTTTATGTAATTCATAATTATATGGAACTGGAGTAAATGTCAATGTCCAAAACACAAGTCTTTAAAAAAAATTAATCAAGGATAAATTATTTTAAGAAAAGATGGTATAATAAAAATATCAATAATTATAGTTTCCCCTGTGTGTTTGTCAGTTTGATGTGCTATGGGGGCTTGAATGTTGCTATGATGCTGAAAGCTATGCCACCAGTGTTTCAGATACTAGCAGGGCCACCCGTGGTGGACAGGTCTTAGCTGAGCTTCCAAACTATGACAGACTAGGGAGAAGGACCTGACAGCCTATTCCCAAAAGAATGAGCATTGAAAACCTTATGAATGGGAAAGAAACACTGTCAAATGTAGTGCCCAAAAATAACCCCCTTAGGCTGGAAGGTATTAAAGAAACAACTGGGGAAGAGTTGCCTCTAGAATCAATCTTAATGATGGGAATGAAGTAAAGCCTCTGGGACCTCCTTTATCTAGTATGGCCTGACTTAAAATGAGAAGAAACATAGTGGCTACAACAGTGGCCTCAAACATAAAAAGATTTGTGTATGGCACAGTGTTGGGTAGTGTTTAGGTCTGTTGTACTTAGGGTCACTATGAGTTGGACCTAACTCAACGGAACCTAACAACAATGCTCATTTATGCTATTCCTTTATATAGAGAGAGTTTTTTAAAATTGATTAGCTGATCAGAAGCCAAAATCTCATCTGTCTCATTGACAAACACTCTAGTTCACAGTAGACTTCCATTGCTATAATAAAAACTTCCCATAGATATGACATTTAGCGATAGAGTAAAAAAATGTTTAGAGAATACCATCATCTCTCAAAATTTCAACAATATAAAATTGTGAGAAGAACCCACAAGGCACACTATTCATCTGTTTCCCCCAGCATGATCATGTAGACCTTCATAGAGAAGAGAAACTCATTGTTTTTAGAGAAAAAGACTTAAATTCATTACAGTAAATTTATTCCTCATGGTAAATTATTCCAGCAAAATTTTATCCCTCCTAACTTGGTTTAAAACCATTTTATCATGTTCTGTGAACCTCAGAGTTTGAGAAAAGCTGGTGACCTTTGGCTGAATAAAATGTCTTTGTACATTTAAAAACTGACATGGTATGACTGATGAATCTTTTCTTCTTAAGTTACATAGTTCCACCTCTTAATGTTGGTCTTAGCTTCCAGTTCTTTAATCATCTTCTGGATCATCTCTAAATTGTTCAACAGTGTTTCATGAATCAGTCTACTTCAATAATCCCTCCAGCTGGTAAGAAATATGTCAGGACTGCTGTTTAATTGTCATAACATTTTAATTCCCTTGATCTATATTTTTTTGTAGACTCCAAGCACAAGGAAAAGGCAAGGAGGGCATTTTCAGAGGGGCAGCTTTACTTTTTCCGTTTAAAAACTTTTATTTTGTATGATAATATTGTAATAGCTTTCCCAGTGAGCCAAAGACTCTTTATCTAGAATATCATCTACTACAACAAGAAATAGGGATAAAACTTTAGTTCCATTGAGTTTTAGAAATTCTACAGAGGCAGATTTTCACTCAGCTAAGATTTTTCTCCTTTAGAAATCTTAACTTTATTAATTCCCATTTAGATGAAAAACTTCCAAAAATGTTTCTCACTTTCCCTCATGTGTTCTATACCAAATATATTTTGACCTCTTTGCTTGACAATGTAACCTGATTCAATGCATATTTATAAAGAACATACAAAAAACAAAAATTTCTTGGAAATATGGAGACAAAATCTGACCTTTGCTAAAGAGATTGGAATCTAGTAAGAGAGATAAATAAGGAATGGAAAAGATTGTCATACACATTACTAAGTGGTAAATCCCATATGTGTTTGTAGATACATGTAAAGGAATCTTGGAGGAAATGAAACATCATAAAGTATTTCAAGCTGCTCATTACGATAGAAGACTTGCTTTCCTTGTGTAACAAAGATTGAGCTAAAGTATGAAACAGGACAGAAAGAGCACAGTTAGAAATTCAGTTTGTTTGGCACATAACTCTAACATAGTGGGAAATAGCTACCTACAGGCTTCAGCCAGAGTGAGTGGTGATTTGAAATGCAGCTGGTGAGTTTGTAAAGTTTGCAGATGGGGGAAATCACTGTTATTTTTTGAGAATATGAATAGGATGGACAGGACTGGTTTTCAATAAGACTGACTTGGTAGAAATGGATAAAATTGACTCAAAATAGAAAAATAAAACTTAAGAAATAATTTAGGAAAAATTAAAAATGGCCTGAGAATGTGGAAATGCAAACCAATTTAGGAGAAATTATACCATTTGACAACTAAGATATGGTGAGGAGAAAAAAAGTCAAAGGTCATTCTAAAGGTTGAAGTACAGGTGGCAGGGAGATGGTGGTGCATTTTAGAAATAAGAAATCTAAGGATGAGAGAAAATCAATGGAATCATAACAGCCAAAGACAGATTTTTAAAATAAAACATGAAATCATTAATGAAGTAAATATATATTACTTTTTTTCCTAAAATTTAACAACCATGAGAAATATATAGAAAAGATGTCAACTTGAGCAGATGGAATTTTAAAATGATTTAAAATTTTATTAGGGGAAAATACAATCCTAGTATAATATGGGGGCTGGGATTTAGCTCAGTTGGTAGAGCGCCTCTCTGCAGTCTCTGAGGTCCCGAGTTCGATTCCCAGTGCTACAGAAATGGGAGAAGGACATGGCAACCCACTCCCGAAGCAACCCCGAAACAATCAGCCATTGAAAACCCTATAAGGATTGCTATGAGTCAACCACGACTCGATGGCACCTTACAACAAGTATAATATGAGATACATGTGAAGAAGCAATAAAATGGGTGCTACAACCAAGAAGATAAAGATAACAATAAAATATAAGCTTCAGATGGCTGAAATAGTGGAGGCCACACTAAAGTATTTAAAATAGCTATTTTAAATATATCCAAGGATTTGTAGGAGGAAGAGAGAAAAAAAAAGTACAAATGGAAAATCTCAGCAAAGAAATGGAAACTAAAATAGAAAGAAACTGTTTTAGAAATAAAAAGCCTAATATAGGAAATAATATGCCACATGCGGTTAATATGAGAACAAACATATAAAGGATCAATGAAAACAAAGAAACATCAATGAACTTGAAGCAATTAATAGAAATTATCCAAAATAATTAAACCAAAATAAAAAAAGAAAAATATTTGCCAAAAACTCAAAAAATGATCAATGACCTGTAAGAGAATATCAAGTCATTTAACATATACATATGTAAAGTTCCAAAAGTATAAGAAGGAGAGAAAGAAGCATAAAAATATTTGGAAAAAATAATGGCCATTTAAAATGATAAATATAAATCCTCAAATCCAATAAACTTAGCAGACTTCAAGAACAAATAAAAAGTCAAACCTGTGCATATCATAGATAAATTGTGAAAACCAAAAAAATATAGAGAAAATCCTAAAAGTAATCAAAGGAAAAGGGTCACATGACATGAAGGCAGCCATTATAAATATACTGACTCATTTATCAATAGAAACAATATAATTCAGAATACAATGGACAGATATTTTCACAATACTAAGAAAAGATCAATCTAGAATCTTATATTTAGCAAGAAATATATCCTTCAGAAATGCAGATTAAAAAAAGCATTCCAGGGAAGATTGAAGAATGCTAGAAATGGTCAAGAATGGTTTATTTACAGGCTATTTCTCTTATTAACTTTTCCCATTTTCTTTCAAAGACATTTGACTGAAGCAAAATCAACAGCAGTATATTTTGAGATACATAAGACATATAGTAAAATATTTTAAAATATTTAATAAAGTAGCATTAATAACAAGTAGAATACTAAGGAAGATATATGGAATTTTGCATTTTTAAGCTTCTTACATTTTATATGAAGTGGTATAATATAAATCCAAGGTAGACTACAAGAGGCTAAGGATGCACACTATAGTCTCAAACATGATGATAATACAAAGAGCTATATGTAAAAATGCAATGAAGGAGATAAAGCAGGATAAAAAATACTCAGTCCAAAAGAATCCAGGAATGTAGAATCAAAAGAACAAGAACAGAAGAGACTTTTTATAATAAAAGATGTATAAGAAACAGACAACCATAAAAATAACCATAATAATAGTTTTATTGAGTATAAATGGGCTAACAAAAGGTAGAGATTATCAGAATTGATAATACACAAAACACCAAATATAAGGCAAAGGTGATGAGAATTGTTTTAATAAAGAAATGGCCAGCTATATGTTTATTATAGGAAATAAGCTTAAAATACAAAGACACAACAAAGTTGAAAGAAACAAACGGAAAAAGATAAACCATATTAACATAGTGTGTTAAGTTTTCATCACTGTGATGAATACTTGAGAGAAACAACTTACTGGCTCATGGCTTCAGGGGTTTCAACCCGTAGTCATTTGGCTCTGTTATTCTGGCCCTGAAACAAGACAGAATATCATGGCAGCAGGAGAGTGTGGCAGAGGCTGCTTATCTTGTGGTGGCCAGGAGGCAGAGAGAGAGAGAGAGGTGGGGGCCCAGGAAAGGAAAAAAACAAAACAAAACAAAACAAGGACACATCCCCAGTGACCTGCTCCTTCCAATTAGGACCCACTTATGATAGCTTTCATCACCTCCCAATAAGGCCATCAAATTATGAATCCATCAGTGAGTCAATCCATTGATTTGTTCAGAGCCCTCATGATCTAGGATCTCTTGATTGGATCCACTAGCTGGAGAACAAGCTTTCAACACATGAGACTGTTGGGGAGACATTTCATATTCAATTATCATATAAGCAAAGTTATGGCATTATATTACCATGGGAAAACAGACCTCACAACAATTTCTATTACTATTGGCATAGAAGAACATACTAAAGTTATTAAAAGGGTTAATTTATCATTAAGACATATCAATCTTAATTGTTTATATACTTAACTATAGAGGTCAGAATGATCCATCTAAGGGAATTCCATATAGAAGTGGTCAAGCCTCAGAGATTGGCAGATGCTGTGTTTAGTGAGTCCCAGAACAGGCTACACACTAGCAATGGCTCTGTTTTTAAGCTGGTGCCTTACAGCAGCAGCCTGGGTCAGGGGGCAGGGAGAACATGGGCTTCTTCTTTGGAGCAATGAAACCATGTGCCTTCCAGGCAGCTGGTCAGACTGGGTTCAGAGACTTTGAGGATGAAGGATTCTCCAGCAGCAAAGATTATAGGTGTCTGCAGTTTTATTAGAGAACATTAAGTGACTCTTGGTTCCCTTCTCCCCTCCAGAAGTCCTTCTAGGTTCTGAGCTGTTTCTGACCGGGGAGATGGAACAATAGTCCTAGGGGACTTGGTTCACTTCTCTATGTAGCCACCCTGAGACTACATGCTCCAGAGGGTCTCCCTCACTCTTATGCTGCATTGCTGCACGCTTCCTCAGATGCTCTAGTTGGAACATAATTGTTTATTCGGTGTTACAATCATTTTGGGAGATGGCACTGGGGTTCTCTTCTATAGAAGAAACATGTTACTCTGTACTCTAGCCAGTTGTGGTTTTTGTGTTGCTTAACAGAAGAATAAAGATGTTAATAATTTTTTTACTTTTCAAAAAAAAAAAAAGCAAAGCTAATCACAATTTAAAACTATAAGGGAAAACACTAGAAACAGAAATAAAAACTATACCTTCAAAGGTATAGAAGAAAAAGAGAAGAGAAAATGTTACTGTAAGAAGTCAAGAAAAAGAGATTTAAAAACATAATTCTTTAAAAAATCAAATTGCAAAAAACAATTCAAATGTACTAGTAATCACATCAAATTTTCATTGATTCAGGCCACCCAGAAAGCACAGAGAGCATAAAGTTATAATATCCACATTTTACAAAAGACACATGTGAAACAAAAAAAAGAAAATGAAGATTTAACTATAGAGCCTAGAATATAAATTAGGAAAATACCAAGGCAAGGTTGTTGTCAAAGATGTTTCTACTTTCACCCCTAAGGTAAGATGTTGTTGTTGTTGTTGTTAGGTGCCGTCGAGTCGGTATCCGACTCATAGCAACCCTCATAGGGTTTTCAATGGCTAACTGTTTCGGGATTGCCTTGGGAGTGGATTGCCAGGTCCTTCTCCCATTTGTGCGGTGCTGGGAATTGAACTCGGGACCTCAGAGACTGCAGCGCAGCGCTCTACCAACTGAGCCGAATCCCAGCCCAAGGTAAGATGTTAGGTAAGATGTTATGGTCTTAAAAACACATTTATACATTTTGATAAATTTAGGTTTATGCCAGGAATTCAAAAACGGTATAACACCAAAAATATATATGTTATTCATCATAGTAACAGATTAAAGAAAAAACATACAATAATTTCGATAGATGCAATAAAATTAAGAAAATTTAATAACTCAGCATTCTAAAAGGAAGTTAATAAACTAGGAATTAAAAACTTACTTAAGTCAATAAAATATCCTACCAAAAATGTATATGTAACATCACATTTAATGAAAGAAATTTTTATAAGCACAAAACTCACTCTTATTCACAACAGTACTAAACTAGATATTCATAGCATATTAATTGAGAGGAAAAAGAGAAGTTTAAGAAATGTAAAGGATAAGGTAAAATTGTCAGTATTTTTAGTTAATGTTGGAGAGTCTAAAAACTAGGAAAAGACTTTTCTAGCACTTCTGATATACAATCAATGTATAAAAATCACAATTTTTTCTATGTATTGTATGTATCCACACAATAAAGAAATCATTTTATCCAAACAAATGTATAAATTAGTTTTCACCATAATTTCACCAGCAATTCGCAAATTAATTTTAAAAATTCATATGAATCAAAGTTTGCAAAAATATAAAAGCAGTGTTGGAATGATACCCATTAATTAATGACTTCAGTTGCCTCTGAGCAAGGAGAAAGAGAAAGGGGCTGGCAAGGAGAACAAAGGAACTGTGAATCTTACCAGTTAGTCTTATTTTTCGTAATAATAATTGGAGGAAACATTGTGAAAATTCTGGCTTGAGAGTTAGTGAGTGTTTGTTTTAGAAGAAGCCTTTCTTCTCTTATTATTTAAACCTTTCAAATAAAAAATAAGTAGTCTTAGCCTTTTGTTTGACTGGGCCTTCTCTAAATTTGGGAGACAATAGCAATAAGAATTTTCATTTTAATTCATTTCATCTAAAATACCTAAAGTTTCTACATAGCTGGGTTAAAGCAGGTGAAATTCTATTCTATCAAAAATAAAAGGAAAAATTATTCTCTGAATAAGTGAGGTTATGGCAATTGATTATTAGTATTAATTTTTACAGTAGAGACAGGCACTATTGGTCTTAACTTGGAGAGAGCTAATGGGGCCATTTACTTAGTTACATGATTTTTCCTTCCCAATACCAAGGATATCTAAAATCCTGGGAGTGATTTTAGTTGTTTAGAGATTCATTTTAATTATTAGGACCTACATATAATAAAAGCTCTTCATTTCATCTAAAATAATTGTTAAAATAATTATCAAGTATATACTGCCTATAAAGCATCCAATTATATGCTGATTTCCTATAGTAACAAACTTTGTATTCTAGGCAACAATTTTAGCTAATTTTTTTATATTATTTTGTAGATGTTCAACTCTTTTTGTATCTACTTATTTGTTCTTGTTCAACATCACACTGTCTAGGCAGAATGGATTGTATAATATTTGGTTCTAATTATACTAGAAAAAGTTACTATATATTTATAAGAATCATTTTCTTCCAATTGTTATCAAAATAGAAGCTATGTTATTAGAACCAGAGTTATCTACAAGTGAGTGAAATTCAGTAGAGTGGTAAAATATATTTTAATCCAAACCAATGCTCACATGTTTAGTCAGCACTGAGAATGTAACCAAAATAAAAACAAAACAAACATACAACAACAATAAAACTAAAGTCTTTGCATAAAGGAGAACATTTTTGGACAGAGAAGAGGGGATTTCAGTTGAGTTTATCAGGCTTATGAGAGTAAACCTAGTTCTTGGGGCTCTTAATTTCAGCACAGTGTGATTTCTACTTGAGTCACAAGAACTGAGAATTCTCTTGTTGAAGAACAGAGTACATAGAACCTGTATCATCTTTGCAAATAAATGTTTAATACAAATACTAGTAGTGATCTTATATATTTGAAAGATGCTCATTTTTATACAATGATGTGAATGAAATTCATTCAGAAGAAAATTATTGTTGTTGTTGTTGTTGTTGTTGTTAAGTTCCATTGAGCCATAAAGCCCCATCTGGTCAGTTTAGCACAAAGAAAGCATGAACTGAAGATGGTTAATCGATCCTCACTAAATGATTCTCACATAATAGGTGGCTTTTCATTTAACTCATTAGCTAGCTAGAATCTAGATAATAAAAAGGGGAACAGCTGGATGCATGACAGAACATCCCTCTGAACACTTCAGAAGAATTTATCTTATGTCATGAGGCATGGCAAATGTATTTGTTGTATTCCTTGAAGAAGCTGATCTTAATCAAAGTTAAAGGGAATTGAAATCTCTGATCTAAACACATGGTTAGAACCATCTCCTATCTAGTTCTTGAGACTTAAGAAAAAGCCTAAGCAGTTGGAAACATGATTAAAGGAATTAGGATTATTTAGTTTGGAGAAGGCATGATTGGGAATTGATAGACCATGAGTCTTCAAACATGACATTATTGTTTGGAGGATGTTGAACAGCTGTTTTCTAGCCCATGTTATGCTCTGTAAGACAATTATTTAAAATAGCAACAAAAGAAATGCAGACTAGGTCAAATGAAGAATTTATAAATTTTAGTATAAAAATATTGAAGTCCAGAAGAAGGGACTGTTTAAATGGTTATTATAAATATTTAATAATTGAGGGAGTTCACATCAGCCATATGAATCCCATAACATGCTGATTTCACAGACTCTCTTGGTAACATATTCATGACATTCATTCATTTGGATTAAGAAGTATATATTAATATCATTACATAAATTATAAAATGATATTTATGTCACTGTAAAGTGAAAATATTTGCAGAATATATAGTTTTCTTTCAAGATCATTATACTATTCCCTAGATTAAGCCAAAAGTGGAACCTTGGCAATGCATGCTGTGGTACTTTGACTCCATAGTTGTAATAGAATGACATTCAATAGAGTGAAGGAAAATCCACCCTGATGTTTACCTGATGTTGTGGGAACATTTTTCTTAGTGACAGTTACTAGCTGAAATAGTTATGAATTAATGAAGTCTGTGTGATTGAGATGTTTCTTTGCTGCAGTGGCTAGAAGAGACTGGGCTAGTTTGAAACATAGACAAAGCAAACCAGAAACACAACCAGTCCATTAACAAAAGACCAGCATAATGACAATAAAGAAGGATTTACACCAGTACCAAAATAGAAACTATAACCTAGCCATATTTATGTATAAATCTTTCCAGCTTTTTTGCCCTGTCCTTAGGTGTGTGTAAGTTTTAAAAACATGATACAAATGATTTTAAAATCAAGTTTAATGAATTATACTTACATAAGATAAAATATACCCATTTAGGTGGACATTTCAATGAATCTTGAGAAGCATATACACCTATGTGGCCACAACCAACAAGTTCTCTTTTCCTTTTCTCAGAAAATATACCCCACTTTCTATTCTCATGTTCTAGCCCCTTCTTGTCACTGTAGATTAGATTTTTCTTGTTAGTAAATGTATTTATACCTCTTTTGTGTCTACCTAGCTTTGCTCAGTTTAATGCTTTTGAGATTCATCAATGTTGTTGCTTTTTGTCATTGCTCTTGCTGACATTTGGGTTGTGTTCATTTCAGATTTGTAATGAGTAAAACTGCTGTAATTCTTTTTCTGTAAGAGTCTGTGTGGACATGAATTTTCATTTTGGGAGCCAATACCTACGATTGCAATTACTTAGTCACATAGCACATGTTTCCCCATTTAGGACACTGAAGAAACCGTTTTTGTGAACTCTTTGTGTCATTTTATAGTCCCACCGACAATGTAGAATTCCTCTTCATCTTTGACATCACTTGCTTTTGTCAGTCACATCCAATTCTGACAAATTGAAAAATGACATTTATTTGTAACAGCGAAAGTTAGGATACTGTAACAGAGATCCCCCAAAAATGTTGCTGAGAGAGCAAACAAACAAATAAATAAAAACCAGTTTTAATGTCACATAACAGCCCAAGATAAATATTTTAAGCTGGTGGGAGGTTTGCTTCAAGGACCCAGTTTTCCCCCCAGATCACTGATTCACAGTTAGCAGAGTAAAACTGTGGTCTCCATGGTCAATGCTAGGCTGTTCCACATTCTAGTAATCTACCCATGGGGAAGAAGAAAATTCAAGAAGATATCCTAGCTTCCTTTGTGTCAGTTCAGGGAATTGCCATTTCTATTCTACTAATTATCATTCCCAAATTATCATCTACCATTTCCATCTTCAATACAATTTCCACACAGCATCCAGGATGATCTTTTTAAAATATAAGTCTGATCATGTCACCTAAAAGAAAAATAATGATTAAAAATATGAAGTCCAAGCAGCTTAACTGGGCTTATAGGTTTTTCTCTGATCTAGTCTTTACCTAAATTCAGTTGTATCCATTATCACTTTTATATTTTTAGCTCTACCATCCAGCACTATTGAACTAGTCTCAGCTGATTGATATGTTCTATCTCATGTTTTGTATATGCCATTCTCTTTGCCTAGATATCATTTTATTCTCCTTCACTTGGTTATTTTCCACCTTTCACTTATTTTTCAATTTCAGCTTGAATTGTATTTCTATAAGTGAATATGAAAGAGAGTTTAATGTAGTCAGGAAAGTAATTGAAAGGGAATGTATAAAATAAATGAGAAATGTTAATAAAATTATTCACTTAGGAAACTATTGTATATGCTTTCATTATACAATTTTAGTACAAAGTTTGTAGCATATGGCCAGCACATTGCACCACAAACTCAGAAATATCAACTTAAATTTACTAAAATTAGATGTCATCCAATTACAAAAGCATTGTAGTTTTATCCCTGTAACTGAATGTGGTAATGTAGAAGAAGTATGTGGGCATTTGTTCAGGCATTTTCCCCTTGTTCAGTGGACATATTTTTTGGTGCCCTCAAATATATTTTCCATAATAGGACATAGCAAGTAGAATCTTCTATAATGTCAGTGAATTAACATTTTTTAAAAAAATGAAATCTACTATGTCTACTCATTGTTCCCACATGGAAATGGATAGTCTGGCATGGGTACCTTGGCAAAAAGGCTATATTTATTTTTAATTTGACTCATCTCCAATTCTAGTTGAGAAATTCCCTATGTCATTAATATTGCCAAAGACATTTTATCAAAGTCTGCACTTCATTAGATTTCCAAGAAAGGCAGGAGAGAATTCTGATTTTTGTTATGTGGTCCTAGTAATTTCAAACCTGAAAAAATTTCAAGCCTATACATTTTTTAAAATTCAGACCAATATCCGTATTAAAATGCTATCCATGTAAAGAAATTCATCCCAGTATGCCCCACCAGCTACTTTGGCATTCATCCTACAAATTTTATCCACAACTTCTTTATATATTTCCTTTATCTTATATATAATTGTTCTGTGTATATTTTTTAAAATCTTGTTTAGGATTTATTCTATAATTGTCACACTTTCAATTAATTACTCCTTGATGTAGAGGACTATATATTTTACAAAATATTTAAAACAATGCAGAGCATACATTAACATCTCAGCAAATAGCTAAAACTGAGAAGCCTTATGGACACAAATGTGAGAATATAAAATACTATCTTTTTTTTTTCTGGTAGTGGGGGTTGAACCCAGGGCTTCATGCTTGCCTGCTTTGCAAATGCTGTACCACTGAGCTGCACCCTTAGCCCCTTTTTTTACTATTTGAGATGGGGGGGTCTCGCTAAATTACACAGACTGCCTCTGGTCTGGAACTTGGAATCCTCTTGCTTCTGCCTCTGGAGTCGCTGAGATTACAGATGTGTGCCCCCACACCTGACTTCCATCATGTTTTAAAAATTAGATTTTAAATTCTCCCAAAGAGAGTCATTTCCTAAATTAATCTCTAAATGTTCCTGGTTTTAAGTAAATGCTAGTAAGATAATTTACATGAAGGTGAACAAGAGTCAAAATATTAAATGCAAGCCAGGCGCGGTGGCACACGCCTGTAATCCCAGCGGCTCGGGAGGTGGAGGCAGGAGGATCACAAGTTCGAGACCAGAGGCAGTCTGTGTGATTTAGCAAGACCCTGTCTCAAAAAAAGTAAAACAATGGGCTGGGGGTGCAGCTCAGTGGTCCAGCACTTACAGAGCATGCAAGCACTAGGCCCTGGGTTCAACCTCCAGTACTGAAAAAAAAAAATTAAATGCTACTTGTTTTAATTGTTTCTGTAAAAAGAAGTTACCCATGAAACCTTATAATGGGGATCTAATAAACAATAATATGCGACTTGCTAGTTACTACACATAATAAGTTCCCTGAATTTGGTGGAGAAAGGAACAAAATTTTCAAGAAAAGTGTGCAGCAAAATATTGACACTGTGGCCACAGTATATATCCCTTCACAAAGATTTACAAGTGAGGAAATAGTACAAAGATCAAGTTAGAAGACTTCAAAACATGGAAAAATGTCAGATTAATGATAAAAGTAATGTCACTAGAGGAAGTGAGGCTAGAGATGGTGATATGGAGCTAAGTTGGCAATTCTATGAGCTCCTGTGTAACTCTGTCTCCAGTATATATGCCTGTCTGACACTAAATTATAGTACAGGGGAGAATAAGGGGTCACTTAACCCCTGTCATGCTTTAAGTGACTTTGTAATTAACTGAAGTGAAAAGGTATTTAATATTCTTTCTTCTCCTTATGTGGAAGCCAACAAAGAGAAAACTTATTCCTGCCCCCCCAACACACACTATATGTTCTTATGTATGTTGACCTGATCTTCTGAAAGCCTGCAAATGAAAGCATGCTATGGCAGTGACTGTAGGTGATATCAGGGTTTCATCAGCAAGAGGAATCATATGAGAGATGGGCTGTCATAAGTGTGAACACCAGACTCAAAGTTGGCACGCCAATTTGTGTAGAAATAAATATCGCAATTGCTTTCCAAAAGAATGGAAATGAAAAATCCAGTAAAAGAATAGAATTATATAAGATCTAGATGAAGTGGTTGAACTTTCTATGTCATTCATGAGTTTGCTTGTTGCTAGGTGCCATTGAGTTGTGTGCGACTCATAGCGACCCTCATAGGATTTTCAATGGCTGATTGTTTCGGGATTGCCTTGGGAGCAGATTGCCACATCCTTCTCCCATCATTCATGAGTTTATTTACCTGGAATTCTCCCAATGTCATGACACTATACAAAGGAGGAGGGCAGACAAAGTTCACGGGCATGTTTTTAAACATCTCTCTTTCAAATATGGGTATGGTTAACTCCTGGCCTAAATGTCAGAAGAGTTCAAGAGGTGAGCATCAGGTATTGAAAGAGAAGATCTATGTTGGCTCTTTCCACAAATTTACCATTCAAGGAATGCTCTGGATGATTTACATAAACTTTTTAAAACTTACAAAATTACAAACTGTAGACAATTTACCTTTAAAGGTCTTCATACTAATTAAGTGGATAGAGTAGACACAGGTACTCTTAGCCACACTCTCCACCTCCACTTTCAACCCAGTAGTTATAAAATTTCTTTCAGGCTATAATTAAATTACTAAGGAAAGCCATAGGAGGAGTCCCAAAGAAAGGCTGTCCAGAAAACATCTTGCTTTGGGTCCTTAAATTTCTACTATTGTAGTGAGGATAAACTGACTTTAAATATTCTAGTTTATTAGAATCAGGTGATCAGCTTAGAAAGAATACAAGTTTCTGATGATTTGGCTTGTGTTTTTTTCTTTTTCTTATAAGTCAGGGGATTTTATATTATAGTTAGTACAAAGTTTTGGAAGATATATATATATATATATTTTTTGAGGCCTGGTGATTTTTCAGTACATTATAATTACAATGGTCCAATGGAGTTTTCCAATAGATCTACTATATAATATTTTATAAAACATTACTTGTAATTATAGTGAGGGCTGGGATTTAGCTCAGTTGGTAGAGCGCCACTCTGCAGTCTCTGAGGTCCCACATTCGATTCCCAGACCACAAAAATGGGAGAAGGACCTGGCAATCTACTCCCAAGGCAATCCCGAAACAATCTGCCATTGAAAACACTATGAGGGTCGCTATGAGTTGGACACGACTTGACGGCACCTAACAACAACAATTATGGTAAATATAACAAGAACCTAGCAGGGTTTGGCCTGGTTAGTACTTGAATGGGAGACCGCCTGGGAATACCAGGTGCTGCAGGCTTGGAAGAAGGACCCAGCAACCCATTCCCAAAAAACAATGAGCCATTGAAAACCCCATGAATAACCTAGAAACACTCATGATACTGTTTTGCCTGTTATAAGTAGGCTCCCTTTGAGTCCGACACTGACTTGATGACACCTAACAATAACAATTATTCCAACAACAATAGAGTATTTTTAAATGTGTCTACACACGCACATGTGCACATACACACATACACATACACACACACAAATGTGCACAAGTGTCTTCAAAACTAGAAGGAAAGAATCTTTAATAGTAGACTTACAACTAACCACATTATTTAAAAATAGCTTTATATTTAACTTTGAGTGTTCCAATGGCCAATGCAGTATGGAAAAGAGGCTAAGATGTTTCAGGGAAAGGAATAACATTCTTCAAAGAAGGTAGAGCTTTCATGACCCAGTTTCCTTACATTCCTGACTCTTGGCATTTAGTTAAAACCAACCACCTGTCCTTACGAGACAGTCATTCCTGACATCAGCCTTCTGGCTGCAGGTCTAGAGGACTTTAGGAACATTGGGCATGGAAATTTCAAAGCAAACTGAGAAATAAGGAGCCATCTAAATTTCCTACAATTTTGTCTGGAAACCCCATTAGGAAAGCAGAACAGGAAAATGTATTTTTTTCCTCTATGTTGAAATTGTATCCAATCTGTGTAAATTGAAAAGTTAACAGTTACAATTTTGCCATTGGACTATGTTCTCTCATTTTCACTAAGACAAAACAAAATTTAAATTATAGTTTACTGTCTTTGTATTCTTACCAGAATTTGACATATGATAGTATCACAGCCACAAAATTTTAAATATAGGTATTTTAAAAAGAAATAATGGAAGAACTAGGTGGCAACACATGAAATGGGCAAGACTGGATTATCTGTTTAATCCTGGTATTTAAGTCCTATGGTTGGGATAATATTTTGCTCTGGCAACAATTTGGGGTTTGGTTGCCGTTGTCCCTAAAAGTAATTTTATTTATGGCCCTGTGGCTCTTAACATGCAAAATAAATATGAAACAGCAAATATACCAAGGAAATGTTTCAGCACAATCAGAACTTAAAATTCATACTCTAAGCTTTTTAATTGAAAATGCAATGTCCATGAGAGGACAAAAGACAAAAGATACAGACCAGTCAAAGGGCCCCTTTTCCCCCTTACCCTAAGAAATGACAGTGGGTTATACAGAAAGAGAAGGGTGGATGGAGGGAATATGCAGCATTAGTTATCTGTGTGCCTCTGACAAGGGGCTACATGCGAGTCCCCTTGAGCTAAGCCCCTTGAAGATTATAATGGAAATGTTATATGATTAGAAATTTGCCTGTTTTTTTCATTTTTCCTTCATTAATATAAATGGACAACTTAAGTACTGAAGCTATACTAGAAGAATGCAGCATGAAAGATAGAAAATCATCAAGAACAACAAAAAAGGGCCGAGAGAGAGAAAGAGAGAGATAGAGAGAGAGAGAGAGAGAGAGAGAGAGAGAGAGGGAGAGATTTTAGAGTATTGGCTCAAATGTGGAGGCTGGAAAATTCAAAATGAGCAAAGCATGCCAGCAGGCTGGAAATTTGAGGAAGAGTTGATGCTGCAGTTTGAGTCCAAAGACAACCTGGGAGCAGAATTCTCCTTTCCTGGGAGAGATCAATATTTTTTCTCTTTAAATTTTCAGATGATTACATAAACCCTCCACCATGCACATTATGGAGAGGGAGAATTTAAAGTCTACTTATTTAATACTAATCTTATCTAAAAATACCTTTGCCACATTGAGACTAATGTTTGACCAAATATCTCGGTAAGATGACCTAGATAAGATGGCTTTAACCATCACTTATGTTAATTAAACATTACAGCAAATGACTGGAGAATAAAGTTTAGGAATTATAGGATGTAAACCAAAAGGTGGAATATATGAAAGATGGTAAATATTCAGATTGCAAAATAGCACGGTTAATAAAAACAAAACAAAACAAAACAAAGGAAGCCTAGTGTCTAAAATATCCTTCCAAAATTTCAGTATACCAAAATAGAGAAAACATTTGAAAATTTTCATACACAAGACCAATTATTTCCAAAGGAATATGAATCATATTGGTATCAAAACTGTCATTAGCAACTGATGTATAATAGGAGGTTATATGTAATCCTTCCACATTTGAGGGGAAAATGTGATATTCAACCTCAAATTCTATACCCAGGCAAACTATCAATCAAATGAGAAGTCAAAAAGAAAAGTTTTTTAAACACATAATGACTCAAATTTTTTCTCCCACTTACTCTTCACTAAAGAGCTACTGAAAGATTTGCTCCAGCAAATCAAGAGGGTAAAAAAAGAAAAATCAAAAGAAAAGACCACCCTTGTTATAGTTTCAATCTTGAATGTCCCCCAAAAGCCCATTTATCCGTAGGCTTTTTCCACAGCATGACACTACTGGGAAGTGGTAGATCTTTCAGAAGTGGAGCCTAGCAGAAGGTCTTTAGGTCCTTGAGGGCATAGCTTTGATGGGAATGGTGGGACGCTGGCCCCTTCCTCTTCCCCTTTTGCTTCCGGGTCTCTGAGGAAAGGGGATTTTGCTTTGTAATCCACTCACAGCATGATGTACTGCTTCACCAAAAACCCAAAGCAACAAGGCCAACCAGTCCTGCACTGGAACCTCTAAAACTATGAACCAAAATTAACCCTTTCTCTTTATGTTGTTGTTGTTCTTGTTAGGTGCCATTGAGTAGGGTCTGGCTCATAGCAACCCTATGTAGAACAGATGAAACACTACAGACACTGCGCCACAACCAGCATTATATCAGTACTTCTGTGCTATTCATAGTGTTTTCAATGGCTGATTGTTTTGGGAGTGGGCTGCTGGGTTCTTCTCCCAAATACAGCACCTGGTATTCCCAGGCAGTCTCCCATTCAAGTACTAACCAGACCCAACCCTGCTTAACTTCTGACATCTGATGGAACAGATGCCAACGTGGTACAGCAACAAGCTTTCTCTTTATAAATTGATTTTTATTATCTCAGATTCTAACACTACCCTTTACCATGGAGCAAATAGGTCAATTTTATTACTTGCTACATAGGTGAGAACTGTAGATACAGTATGCAGACTGTGGATGAAGCAAAGAACAGCTTTTAGACCTTGCATGATGGAGTTTAGGCACTGGTTGACTGCTTATTAGCTGGTGAGGAGAGGTGTGGATACTTACATAGAGCTATCACAAATAGGTTTAAAATGTGTTCTGAGATATCGTCTTATGACTTGGGTTTTAGACAAAATAAAGCAGTATTGACAGCAAAATAACAATTAATATTTTCTTTTCTTGATCTTATAGAAGAGGAAATTTTATTCTAAAAATAAAGAAGGCGTGTGATGCCCAGGAAAGGTAGATCCAAGCAAGAGAAAAGAGCAGTCCAGCTGGAAGTGACTCAAAAGATCCACATAACTATTTAGCCCTATTCAGTCTGGAGATTGGAAGTCTACAGGAGAGAAGTATTTAGTGCCAAAGGGGATTGAATAAAATACAAAGTCTGTTGAGATTTTGAGGAGTGAAATACAATGTGGTGGCAAAGCACTATTGAAAGCAAAAACCCTGGAAACTGACTGTGTTTGAGTCTTACCCCCATCAGTCACACAGCTCTACCATGTGACCTTGAACATGTTAGTTCCCCTCTTTCTGTCTCTCTTTTCTTATCTTTAAAGTGACCAAAATGATAACATCTATCCTATAAAGCTGTTATGAGGATCAAACAATATATATTGCTCTACTGCAAAACACAGTGCCTTAAAACAAGAACAAACATTTTTTTTTTTAATCACTTACAGTGTCTGAGTCAAGAATGTAGGAGAGGCTTTTGCTGGGTGTTCTGAGTCAAGGTCTCTGATGGTGTTGCAGTCACGGTGTTGGAGTTGCACTGGCTCTCTCACTGGTTGGCAAGTTGGTGCTGTCTGTTGATGACAGATCTCAGTTCCTGTTTATGGGGCTGTCTCCCAGAGACATTTAAGTGTCCTTATAACACAGTTGCTGGCTTCCCTAGTAGCAAATGATCTAAGATGGGAAGAGCCTGGCAAAAGTTTTCCTGTTTGTAGTCTAGTCTCAGAATTACATAGCCTCACTCAGATCCCATTCTACTCTATAGGATGCATGATTCACTCTGGCCCGTATTTAAGGAAAAAGGAATGCAATGGAGGAATGTCAATAAATTTATGACCTATTTAAAAACTATTGCATATGTAAAGTGTATAGAACAATCCTTGATACAAAATAATTGATATGTAAGAATGTCTAAGTGTTTTTACAAAATTTATACAATTTTTTTAACAAAAAAAATAAGCTTAAATTGTTTGCTTGGTTGTTACAAGGATGTGTCTCACTTTTGTATGCAGAATCTCCTTAGTACCTGAGTTGTATGTTTCAACTGGGTGCCCCAACACTACACCCTGCAAAGAACTCAGGTCGGGGAACAGAGCATCATGATCAGGAGTGGTAAAACAAAGCAGGTTTATTTACAGGGAAAGGAGAGTGGTAGGTGGTAGATGGCTGGGGCAGGGAAGGGAGATGGGGGAGGTAGACGCTCGGCTGCTATCCCAGCTGCTGGGGCAGAGATTCCTGGGTGTCGTTGCTCATCCAGACCTGGAGTCATTGCCGCTTCGGAGGCCCTGAGCTTGGCTCCCCGAGGCTTGCCTCTCGAAGCACTTGATCCATTGGTTGAGGAGGAGAAGGAGATGACCCAGTGGATGCAGGCAGGCAGGCAGAGGCAAGGATGGAAGCAGGTTGGTGGAAGGATGAAGGCAGGATGAGGGTAGGCTAAAGGCTAGGTGGGTCAGGTGGATACAGGCCTCTGGTCCTTATGAGCTCTCCTTGGGTGTTGGTCAGGTAAAAGCTCTGAGCTATACCTAGATGGAGTTCGGAATGAGCTATTGGGCTCTGGAGTCCGGGGCTTTTATCCCCTTAAGCCAACTGCCATCCAACTGTCAAGGAATGACAGCTGGCCAGTCAGGGAAGGGCTTATAGGCAGCATGAGGGCAAGGACTTGACCAGTGAGGAGGCAGATGGGGCTCAGCTAATCAGGCTCGAAGAAGTATGAGCTGGCCAGCGCTATCCTGGCTCACTCAATGGGAGGGGGGAAGAGTGAGGTACCCGGATGTGGGGGAAGGGTCAGTTGCCTTGGAGGACAGAGTCCAGCCCTCCAAGAGGGCTAAGCAGGCCCCAGGGAACCACCATGTTTGGGTTCTCTCTATCCCCCTGGGAAATCCACCGCACCTGAGAGAGGTTGGTTCCAGGATCCCTGCAGATACCAAAATCGTTAGGTGCTCGAGTCCCTTATGACATAGTATTTGCACATAACCTATGCACATTATCTCTTATAATTTAAATCATCTCTGGATTACTTTTAATGCATAATGTAATATAATGCTATATAGTTATTAGGCTCTATTGTTTAAGGAATAATGGCAGAAAAAGTCTGTACATTTTCAGTACAGATATAATTTTAAAACATTTTTAATTTATGATTATTTGAATCCATGTATGTGGTACCCACAGATACGGAGGGCTGACTACCTTTATTTTTTTATTCAGCATTTAAAACCTATCTTATTAATTCTAGTAACTGGTTCAGGGGCCCATTGAGGCTTTCAATAAATATAATCATTTTATTTCTTGCTTCTGTTGTCTTTTTATGCCTTGTTCTGCTTTTGATGTACTGGTTAGGGTCTGCGGTATAATACTAAAAAGAGGGTGATAATGGATATTTTTAGTTTGCCCCTGACATTCAAGGAAATGCCTTACAACTATAGCATTGACAGAAGGCTTTTGAAGATGCTCAGTTATGAATGCTTTCTTTTGAACTTAATTGTCTAAGAGTTTTTATTAATAATGAATATTGAACTTTATTTTTTTCTGAAGCTGCTGAGATGAATGTGAATGTGGTAAATTGTGACTTCATCTTTTTTCTTCTTCACTGGATCTTCCCAAAGAGAAGGAAACAGTCCCATCCTGAGGTTTCTGAGTGATATAGATCAGGATTCAGAGCCTTGCCAATTCTGAAAGCAAATTTTTGATCATTAATTATTTACAGTTCTTTCCCTAGCAAATCCTACAATAAGGAGTTGTTGGTAGGTACATTCAAGTTGGTGTCCAACTCATAGCGACCCTACCTACAACAGGTGAAGCACTATTGTCAGTGCTTCTCTGCTATTCATAGGGTTTTCAATGGCGGATTGATTTTTGGGAGTGAGTTGCTGGGTCCTTCTCCCAAGTCTACAGTATCTGGTGTTCTCAGGTGATCTCCCATCCAAGTACTAACCAGACCCATCCCTGCTTAGCTTCTGAGATCTGATGGGACGCCACAGTGCTATGACTGCATGCCATTGTAAGGAGTAAGTCTTAGTAAATCAAGATTTGCATTTATTATAGGTATTCATTTCTAGATGTAATTTTTCTACTTTATGTTTATTAAAAACATTCTCTCAGTTTTGACAGAAAGAACATTCATGATAATCATTCCATAATATATATTTTCTATGCAATGAAAACGAAATTGAGTCTTTCTGTAGAAATTACTAAAAAAGGAATTAGTATGGAAAAATTACATTTCTTTTTCAACTTATTTCAAACAATGTGATCAAACACAAAGATATACACTCATATGCACACACAAAAACATTGCACATACACACATAAGCAATGGCTGAATTTAAGTGTAGAAGTAGTTTGGCTTCCTAAATTTAAAGTTGATCTATTTCACTATTAGTATTTGGTTTTGCCTTAGGTAGCATGGTGCATTCACAGAGAGACATGAGCTCTGCTTTCCCTCAGTGCTCCTATGAACAAAACAGAACATTACAGAGCTGGAGCCACATGGTACATTAGCCTGCATTTAATGAAGTAGAAACAAAGTTGTATTTTATGTTTTTTTTTAAAGTAATAAAAAAGGGAAAAAGAAACATACTTTCCTCTTTTTACTTGGACTTGAGCCCTATTGACCTTAAAGAGTTTACATTTTCCCCTGTTGAACACTCCAGCAGGTAAGAATTGCTGGTGATTAACCAGCTGGAAAAGTGGACAGGCCCTTTGAAACTCACTTTTCTTTTTGACCATGCTGGAAGTGGCTCCTTCTCAGTCAGCAGTCAGTATGATCCAAATATCGGGGCAGCTGTTACAAGGAGTTGCAGGTGTCAAATCCCAACAAATGTCAAACATGTTGTTGATTTCACCCACTTTGCAACTTGTAATTCTCTTAGGAGAGGGTTGGTTAAAGGAAGAGTGTATTAGAAAAGCTGGCAAAGTCTTTGTACATGTTGGCAAGGCAAAAAGAAGGGAAAAGTTGATAAGAGATGGGATAATAATTACTATCATCCTCGGAGTGCCTAGGATGTGCCAGGCATTTATAAACATAATTTCATTTATTCTTTACTTTTCCAGGGAGCTATCATTGTTATCTTCAGTTTACATATGAAAAGTTGATGTCCAGAGACATTTAAGAAAGTTCACTCCAGTTAGTGGTAGAGCTAGAATATGAACGCTGTTCTTTCTGATCCCAAAGTCTACAATGATTCTTGCCTTAGTCATCCCAGATAATTCATTTTCATTTACACTTTCAATTACTTGAACATATTGCTGACAGTACATTTTAAAAAGCACAAGTGACTTTTAATAGTCAAATATAATGTTAAATGAAGTAGAATAATTAGGTATATTTGCTTTGAGTAATATTGCACAGAGGACTATGTTGGCAAGATGTTTCTCTATTTGGAGAGCCATGGTAAGAGAACATCTTGCCAAGTGTGCCAAATTCAGTAGGTCATGGATTTTAATACATGTTCCCTCTAAGCAGAGAAGTAACATAAAAATATTTTTATGGGTCATTAAAAACAACATTCTGATGTAAAAGAGCTTTCATATTTCATAAGTTTGGTTGGTTATCATTCATTTATAATAACAAATTGCCAACCAATAATAAGCACAAAAGTTCCAACAATTTTATTGACTTTAAATACCACCTGCATTAAAATTGCTAGTTGAGAAATAACAGACCTCTTTTCAATAGATACTTGAACAACTGGATGTTACATTTCCAAATTTAAGTTTTCAGGAAAAAATCATTTATCTTAGTATCTGCAAGCAATTCTTTTTATATGAAAAGCTGTGAAAAAGGCCTCTGGACTTCAAAAAGTACACCTCTTACAAAGGCAGAACACCTAAATGAAATGCAATAGCCAGACTTCATGGAATTCCAACTTTGTTCTAGGGAAGTTATGAGAAGTGGGGAAAAACTGATTGTATCTAGAGAGATTCTCCCATAATAATATTTTGATAAAGATAAGTACAATATTCCTACATTATTTAGGAGATAAAATTATGAATTAGACTTACATTCAACTTAGGATCTATAAATAAGCAATGAAATAAGAAGGCTGTGATTTTATTTATTATAGCATCTTCATTTTTATTTTCTATATTTATTCATTTATTGATGCATTATGTACTCAATAAATGTTATCAACAATTGGGAATTTTCCAAGATAGAGTACAAGGGGTTTTTTGTTGTTATTGTTGTTTGTTTTCATTGTTGTTTGTTGTTTGCTTTGCACTTGTGCTATTTATACTTAGGAAAGATATGTGTACAATAGGCAGAACTTTAGGAAAATAAAACAACATCCAATAAGGGGACTATCTAAATATTCTGCCCATTCTGGTTATAAGAATCAACCCTCTCCATTTTTGTAGATTCATTCATCAACTGCTACATAGGAAATACTGAAAAAAATATACAAACTATTAAAATATGGAGAACAAAACAATTTTCATTGAATGTCCATCCATTCATGCTTTTTCTATGTTTATAAACAAACACAAATTCATAATTCTGTCAGTTTTACAAAACTGGCATCATATTCCACATTTTCTGTCTTTGTTGCTCTTACTTTACCATGGTCCTCTTCCTTTATGAGTGCATTTACATCATTTACATCTGCTTTTTTTTTTTTTTTTTTTTTTTAGATACAGAGTGTATTGGCCAGCTGGTAGATTGCTGTGACAGAGCAAACAACTAATACAAACTTATTGTAGAAGGGACTTATTGGGAGCTGGTGATTAGAGGATTTCCATCCATAAAGGCAGGGTAGGCATGTCATGCGTCAGAAGGGAAGGCATGATGGGACCTGTGGCAGAGAACCTCACATCTCAGTGGATAGGAGGCTGAGAGCAGAATGAGCAACTGGAAATGGGACTCTGGGTAAAAACTTCCAAAGATCTGCCCCTAGTGACCCACTTCCACAAAGTTAGATCCCACATCCCAGAGTTCTATAACTTTTCAGGACAGTGCCACTAGATGGGGACCAGATGTTCAAACACATGACCTTTTGGGGACATTTTAGATCCAAATCACAACACAGAGTATTCTATAATATAAATATGTTTGTTTAATCATTATCATACTCAGGAATATTTGCAATGTGTTCATTTTCTCCTTATTGTAGGGAGCGTCTTGTTTCTATCATATTGTAATTATCATAGCTTTGTAATTCCCTTTTTCAGAGTAAATGCTAGAGAAGTAGTAGAGAGAAGTATGGGTTCAGGATATTTAAAATATGAGAAAATTGGGAGGAGGTGAAGGCTATTTTGAATGAAAGGAGAAGGATTGTTGGAGTGAGGGATAGAGAGCAGCTGGGCTAAGTGTGAGAGTCTGTGTTACAGAGTAATGTTTGACAATCTTCTCTGGTCCATTTATTTATTTAGCATCAAGACAGTCAATGTTTGTCCCCTTTCTGTAGAAATTTGAGGCTATTGTCTAAATTAGTGTCATACCCAAAGATCAACTCAGAACCTTGTTGAGGTGAATGGTTGGAGAAACAGTTGGGCAGTGATTAGCCTTTGGCATCAATTCTTCCATTTCTCCCCTTTTAAGTTCATAGAGAAGATGAGTTTTCTTCAACTTCCATCTCCACATACTATTTCTCCTTAGAGTTTAAGAAGGAAGCTCTAGCTTAAAATGTTTCTGAGTGAACTGAAAGGAAATGTGAACAATTAGTTGTGGGTTTTGGGGTCCCAGAATACTCTATCTAAAGAATAGCCTTTTCTTAAGTTCACATTATTAACCCTAGGTATGACTTTCTGCTCTTCCCAACATAAATTAATAGAGTAGCTGATATCCTTAAGGAAATATGAGATCTCAGACCAAAATAATAGTAGACCTGATGAGAACAACAACCTTTACAGAAAACACCAAACTTAAAAACATAAGCCAAGAAAAACAGGAATATAGGAATATATGGATTACAAATTGAAGATAAGAATAGTAATAATACTAAAATGGATAAGGAGACATACTAAAAACATGAAATAAGAATAAAAAATCATAAAAATACCAATCAGAAATATTAGGTATGAAAAATACAACAGATAAATGAGAACATAGTAATTGAGATAAATAATATAGTCATATAAATGAAAAAATACATTAATGAATTAGAAGATCAGTTTGGAGAACTCTCTAAGATTAAAGTCTGGAACAATGAAGAAATTTTAAATAAAAAGAAAAGTTGAGAGGTATGTTAGATAGAAGTAGAAATACCAACATCCACATTATAGGAGATCAGAAGGAGAGAAATGAAAATAGAGCAGTATAAATACTTTCCAAAATAAGGAAAGATGAACATACTCAGATTAAAAACTTTTCATAGATGCCAGAAAGGAGAGATAGGAAAAAACTCACACAAAAACAAGTACTTGTGAAACATAAAAATGTCCAAAAAAAAAAAAAAAGAGAAAGAAAAGAAAAAATTCTGAAAGGTCTAGAGGAAAAGAATAGGTTAGCTAAAAAAAAAAAAAAAAAATCAGAATAAAGCCGGCATGGTGGTGCACACCTGTAATCACAGAGGCTTGGGAGGCAGAGGCAGGAGGATCGCAAGTTCACGACCAGAGGCAGTCTGTGTAACTTAGTGAGACCCTGTCTCAAAAAGTGAAAAAATGGGCTGGGGGTGCAGCTCAGTGGTCCAGCACTTGCAGAGTATGCAAGTGCAAGACCCTGGGTTCAACCCCCAGGACCACAAAAAAAAAAAAAAAATCAGAATAAGAGTGACATCAGACTTCTATATAGCAGCAAGAATGCAGGAGGACTATGGAGTTAAATTTCAAAAACATTGAAGGAGAAGAATTTTAATCTATGATTTTATATTTGTAAGAGTTTTTATTCAGATATAAGTATCTAAAATAAATATTTATTTTAATGGCAATGGAACAGGCACAATAGCCAAGCCCACCCTCAACCAATCCTTCCTCTCTTATATAACTTAGCATCACATGCAGTTGGGACAAGAGGGGCTAGTTGGTGACTGGCACCTTGAAGAAAGGTCCTGTGGGGGTCTCATGAGGATCTTGTGAAATTTCTTCTTTCCCCAAGAGGAAATGTTGATAGTTACTTTACCATTACAATAAGCCTAGCTATGTTGTACAGTTCTGCTTGCTTTGTTGCCATGGCTGTGGGGCCTAAGTCTGCTAAGCTCATTCCAAGTATCTGTATCCTGATGGTCAGGATGGTAATCATCATTGTCTCTATTTCAGGTGAACCAGCTACATCTGGGTTTGCTGGAAGATAGAGCAATTATTTTAATTTTCTTAGTGCCCAGGTATAGGAATGAGGCAAAGAGAGGAAGGAAAGAGACATGACTCTGACTCTGCTTGGGTCAAGGCTTACCTAGCCCACCTCTAGTCCTGAGGCCTACCTGGAACTTGCTAATGGCTCGCTGTGGCACACCCAGCTTGAAGCTACAAAGTCAAGGCAAGATGGCCCCAAAATAATGGCTCACCACAGGCACACCTGGCCTGAGCCCATGAGGTCAAGACAAGGTGGCCCCATCCAATGCAGCTGGGGTATGTCCCTCCTTGAATTTCTTGTCGAGTCATTGTCACCTGATATTATCTGATTGTTGGTCCAATCACCTGATGTCACCTAATTGGCTAACCCAAAAGGTCATAGAAATGTCATGGATTCTGATTGGTCCATAAGGGTTTATAAGCATGGTACACAGGCATTCTTGCTCTCTCACACCCATTCTTTCAGATCATCATCAAGAGGAGAGGTCTTCAGAAGCAGCCACTAAGAGCAGTCTTCAGGGAGAGAAGAGAAAAGAGAGCCTTCATGGAGAACAGTCAAAGAGCCGGAGTAGCTGTGAGAGCAAATCTCTGAGTCGTCTCTCTGGAGGCTTCTCAGAGTGGTTGTGAGCATAATTCTCCAGGCAGAACTGAGCTATCCACCATCGAGGAGAGCACCTATGTGAGCTGTAACACTTAAGAGCTGTAACAATAAAGTTGAGAACTGTTTCCAGAAGACCTTCCAGAGTTGTTCCTGACTCTGCCGCACTCACCCAATCCTGTGGGTCCCCAGAGAGTATTTGGAGCTCCAAGTCCAGACTTGCTCTAGAGGAGCCCACGCCCAGGTAGCAAGGCTATGATTTCTTTTTGTACTCAGTCAGCAATGCCAGGGAATACAATAGTATCATCAAAAAAGTCTGTTGACATATATATCCTTTTCTACATCCATGTAACACTTCATAATCAAGTTTAAAGTGGCCTCATGAATGCCACAGGATCCCATACATAGAAAAGACGGTTGGCACAAAAGCTTTCAAAACCTCAGCTTTTCATTACTAATGATGACCATCTGATCATTAAGGTGCTTGTGGCTCTTCATGAAGAAAGAAGTAACTGTAGCCATCTCAAGTTCCAAGCCCACAGAAATATAGCACAGCTTCTCAGTGATGTCATGTTTATTTCCTTTGTCACTTGTGGTATTGCCTCCTTCTGCTTAAGGTAGTTTGTCAAACCACAGCCAGCCAGGTCTAGACACAAGATTGCAGGTTGTAGGAATGCCACTCACAAATGGGCACTGTGTCAGTGACACTATTACCTGTTGTTACTGTTCTTATTAGGTGCTATCAAGTCAGGTCGGACTCTAGAGACCCTATGTACAACAGAACGAGAAACATTCCCTAACACCGTGCCATGTCTGGCACTATGACAGTGCTTCTTGGCTATTCGTAGAGTTTTTGACAGCTGCTTGTGTTTTCAGGGAGTGGGATGCCAGGTCCTTCTCCCATTTCTCGTGCTACTGGGGATCAAACCCAGGGCCTCAGAGTGCACAGGACAAGCACATTATGCCTGAGCTAAATCTCAATGCACTATCCCCAGAGTCCATAATAATAGAGTGGTGCAAATAATAGCATCCAGGGATAGTATGGCCTATATTGAAATGTACATAGTTTCTACTGAAGGCTTTAAATGACTTGTAACATCTCCTCGTTGGTCATGGAGTTTAAGGGAGACTCAGTAAAGACCATTGCAAAAAGTAGATGCCATATTTTTTCCATGCCATTCTAGTTAGTGATGCAGTATTTTGGGATAAGGATTCACCTCTTGCTTTTAGCCTTATCATTCATAATGCTGTTTTTCAGCCCCAGTTTCTATGGTATCTGGGGGCACCAATCAAAAAGGAAAACATGGTTCCTGAATCTCTTTTTGTTTAACCATGAGCTGATAGACTTCTGCACAAAGATCTGTAGAGTAAGAAGTACAGCTGCATTACTGCAGCTGAGGGGTGTGTGTATAACTTCAAGGGGAAGTTCACATACAGGGCAGAGGGGAATCATATGTAGAAAGATCATGTTTGCCAGCATTGGCGCTGTTGTCAAGGCTGACTGCAGAGATTATTTTCTCTGTTTCACCTACCTGAGATGATTACTGCACGAAAGGAGGAGAACTTGGGCAGAGAGCACGTGACAACATGAAAATCTGAGATTAAATTTTAACCATTGTAATTCTGAAATGTTTCAAATGAAAAGGATTGTTGCATTAAAGACACGCTATTGCTATATATAATAACTGTCACTACTTTAAAGCGAATGGGTTTATGTGTGTTTGTAATGTCTCCCCCACCTCCAAGGCCAGTTATATTGCAGTGTTCTGGACACATGTTGCATGCTTAAAATGTTTTCTAATTTACTGATAAGTTAATCTTCATCAGAGTGAATCATCATTTTACATATAATTTGGCTATCTAAATGTGTCATTAAACAGTGTTTCTTTCCAATTTAATTATTAAAATATGTTGATTAAAGATGAGGATAATACCATGGAAAAAATTTTAAACTACTTATGCTTTAGTGCTGGATGGATTTGAAATAATTAATGACAAAAGTATTTGGTTCTGACAAGTACTGTAGTATTAAGCAATTAACACAAACATTAGCATATGTGGATTTTAGAAATATGCCAAATAGCAAAGCTGTTGAAACAAATTAGATGTTTTTTTCATTTGTTTCATTTGTTTTATTTATTTTTCAACTTTAAATGGCAAATTACCACAACTAATACAATTGAGGCATAGCTTTTAATTACAAACTAAAACAAGACATAACTGCTAAAAAAATGATTATATATGTGTGTGTGTGTGTGTGTGTGTGCCTTTATTTTTTGAGGCTGTAATCCAGCCTTGAAATTAAGCCCTAGTCTTTGTGCCCAGTCTATAAAGAGATCAGATCACCAGATCTAAAGGAAATTCAATACATGGGCATGTCTCCTTGTAACTTTTTTTTTTGTTTAAATTTTTTAGGTAGGAGAACTTTCAGTCCAGTTGTTAAGGGCAAAACCTTATATTTTCTTAGCCTAATGAAAAGCAGGCCCCAGAAAGAAGTGAAGAGGGAAGTGGGTGAAAGGCAAATCAGAAAATATGCTCAGATTTGTTATAACCAAATCCGTGCATTTACATTTCTGACGGTCAACACCACTACCATCTCCTGCCTGCTCTGTTATAGTCTCTTAGCCACTTTTCCCACTTTCTATTGTTTTTCATCTTTATATAGCAGCCAAGATAATATTTTAAAAAGGTAAATCAGACCACATTCTCCCTCTTTGCATCCATCTAGTAGCTTCTTCTTGTCCAGAGAATAAAAGTCCTGTGCTAGACCATAACTTACAACACTCAGGTACCTGAAATCCTGTCCCTGCCCAGATGTTCTAACTTAAGTGTCACGCCCCATCATATTCCAGCTATAAGGTCTCCTGTACTAGCAGAGAACAAGGCACTTTTTTTTCCATTTATCTACCATAAGTTTCACTGTTGGTACTCCCTATGTTACCTGCATCGGTACCACTGTGACATTCCATCCCATCAGATCTTGAAAGGTAAGCAGGGTTAGACCTGGTTAGTACTTGGATGGGAGACCACCTGGGAACACCAGGTACTGTAAGCTTGGGAAAAGGACCCAGCAACCCACTCCCCCAAAATGATCAGCCATTGAAAACCCTATGAATAACAGAGAAGCACTATCAATACTGTTTTTTCTGGTGTACGTAGAGTCAATGTGAGTTGGACACTGACTTGACAGCACCTAACAACAATTTCTTATGCTAAGACAATTCTATCTCTATTTGTGGTTGGCTTCTTCTAGGCTTTTAGGTTTCAGTCTAAATGCCTCATCCACAGAACTCTCTTAATCATACAAGAAATACATCATCTAGTCCATCTCTTCTACTTCTTCATCCAACTTTATATTTTTCATAGCAATAATCACATTCCAAAATTATCTTGTTCACATATATATTTTCTTCCACACATGACCCCACTAAAATATAAGCTCTATAAGGAAGGCTTGGCTCAATACCAGGCACATAGCAGATGCTGCATAAACATTGACTACAGGCATGAATCATGAACACTTCCGAAGACTAGAAGGCTTGCTCAGTGTTCACATTTAGATCTCTCCATAAGTTTTCTTGGAGTAATATTTCCTTGCCTATAGCCATACCACTGTGGCATCTGATCCTGTTGGATCTCGGAAGCTAAGCAGGTTCAAGCCTTGTTAGTACTTTGATGGAAGACTATCTGGGAACACCAGGTGCTATGGGCTTGGGAGAAAGACCTGGCAACCCACTCCCAAAAGACAATCCACCATTGAAAACCCTATGAATAGCAGAGAAGCAGTAACAGTGCTGTTTCGCCTGTTGTATGTAGGGTTGCTATGAGTCAGACACTGACTCAAGGGCATCTAACAACAACATTTCCTTGTCTTCTGCACTTCGTTGTTTCAAAATATTTGAAGGATGGGAAATACCTCCTGACACATTTGGTCATGTCTATAATCTGTTCTTTTTTTTTTTTTTGTGGTAGTAGGGGTTGAACCCAGGGTCTCACCCTTGCCTGCTTTGCAAGTGCTGGACCACTGAACAGCACCTCCAGCCTTTTTTTTTTTTTTTTTTTTTTTACTTTTTTGGGACAGAGTCTCACCAAATTATGCAGACTGCCTCTGGTCTTGAATTTGCAATCTTCCTGCCTCTACCTCCTGAGCCACTGGGATTACAGGCGTGCACCACTGCACTTGGCTATGCCTGTAATCTTATTTTTAAGGAGGAGCATTGTAATAGAATCTGGAATTGATAAGTTGTAGTAAAACATGTGCGTCTACAAAGACAACACTTTGAGGGAATGCCAGTGATACCTTGGGGAAGAGTGAGTAAGAACCACGTAAGTTTACCTTTGCACATACCTAATATGACTCATTGAATTAAAGTCTGATAATGCTTTAATGTTGTGGTTGGTCAGTTCTGTGAGTTGAGGGAAATAAAAATTTAATTTATCCCAACTATTGTATCACAGGCACAGCACTAGGTTATGTAGTTGTCCCTCACTATTCATGAAGGATTAATCCAGGACATTCAAGGATATTGGAATCTATGGATGCTCAAATCTTTTATACAAATGGTAGAGCATAAGCATCCTTTCATATACTTTAAATCATCTCACTAGATTTTACTTACAATATCTAATTCAATGTAAATGCTATCCAAATAGCTGCTATATAGCATTGTGAAGATAATAACATGAAAAAGTCTGTATATGTTCAGTACACACACAAGTTTTTTCCCAAATATTTTTGACCTTTGGTTTGCTGCATTGGCACATGCAGAATCTGAGGATTCAGAGAGCCAACTGTACTTTGGTATACAGAGATTTAAAAAAAAATCATGAACCCACTATCTAAAATCTCACAGACTACTAAGATCTATGACACCTAAATAAATGGCTATTATACAAAACACATCATAAAAATATTATGAAGTACAAAAAATTTAGAGGATTTGAAAAAGCCTCATAAGAGGGTAAAATTTGATTAAGTCTTTCAGGAATGACTTGACCTTGACAGAAAGAGTTGGAGTCCATTAAACTGGCTAACGATAGAAACTCTGATGAAAGTTTCACTTAAAGTAAAGTTGACAAATAAAGATGATTAGTGGGATTAAGAATAGTTCAGAGAGACAAGAGAGAAACAAATGAGTATAGTCACAGATCCAAGGAAAACAATTTAAAGGAGGGATACAGAGAGTCAAACATTGGAGTTATATAAGCAGAGAATGAAAATTAATGAGGATGCTTTTGACAATGCATTAGAAATGTTTCATTATGTTAGTAGAAGGATCAGAACCCAAGTAAATGTTGAAGATTAATCAAAAGACAATGAATGATAAAGAGAAAATATAGACTTAGCATTTAAAATTGTGGAGGTGAAAAGAAAGGAAATGGAAGAACATGACAGAATAGTAAAGAAGAAGGATGGTTTTAACTTGTATTATTTTAAGGAGAAAGATGATTTGGCCATGGACTAAAGGAAGAGGCTGAGGGAAGTATTTGGAAACAAGGGATGGCTGATGGCACAAAAGCAGAGGAGAAACAGGCAGGAATGACATAAAGGTGTTGACAAAGGATTAGCTTTGCAAAGAAAGACAAGAGCATAAAACTAGAGGGACAAGGTATAAGTTAAGATAGGCTAGGCTTTAATTTTTTTTAACTTATACATCTTTTAATTGAAGTGTTATGGTTTGCATATAAAATGGACTGAAAAGCTTCTGTGTTGAAGGCTTAGTGCTCAGCTGGTGGCACTATGGCAAAGTGATGGGAACATGAGGGAGTGATCCATTGATGGATTCATAGCTGAATGGGTTATTAGGCAGTGGGGACTAGCTGGGGGAAGTAGGGCACTGGGGATGTGACTTTGAAGTATGTATCTTGCCCCTGACCCCTTGTTTTCTCTCTCTTCCCTTCCTGGCTGCCTCGAGGTGAGCACTTCTGCCATGGCCTTCTGCCATGATAACTGCCTCACCACATGCCCGAAACAGAGAAAGTGGCCGTGGACTGAAACCTCTGAAACCATGAGCCAAATAAATCTTTTATAAGAAAGTGGCCACTGACTGAAACCTCTGAAACCATGAGCCAAATAAATCTTTTATACTTTAAGTTGGTTTTCTCAGGCATTTTGTTACAGTGAGAGGAAAAGCTGATTAACACATGAAGTAAAATTCATATAACACAAAATTCAGTTTTAAACCACTTGTTTTGTTTTTTTTAGGTGCTGTCAAGGTGGGTCCAAGTCATAGCGACCCCATGTACAACAGAATGAAACACTCCTCAACACTGTTCCATGCCTGGCATTATGTCAGCGACTCTATTCATAGGGTTTTCATGGCAGATTGTTTCTCAGGATTATATTAGGAGTGGACTGCCAGGTCTTTCTCCCATTTTCACAGTGCTGGGGGTTGAACTCAGGGCCTCAAGGAGTACAGGGCAGTGCTCTAGCAACTGAGATAAAAATGTACAATTCAGTGACTTAGTACATTCACTTGCTGTAAAAGCATCACACTCATTCTAGACTATTTTCATTCCCCCACCCAAGGAAAACCCCATGTCCATTAAGCAGACACATTCCTGACCCCCTTTCTTTAGCTTCTGGAAACTATTAGTCTGTTTTTATCTTCATGGATTTGTCTACCCTGGACATTTTGTATAGTTGAAATGATAAAATATATAATGTTTTGTGTCAGGCTTCTTTCATTAACATGACGTTTTCAAGGCTTATGTTGTGGCATGTAGTGGCCCTTCATGCCTTTTTATAGCTGCATAATATTCCATCTGAGGATACACCATATCATATTTATCCATTGTCAGTTGATGGACATTTAGACTGTTTCCAGTTTTTTGATATTATGAATAATTATATTATGAATATTCATGTATAAATTTTTGTTTAAATATTTGTGCTCAATTCTCTTGGCTTCCACCCACATAGAATTATTGGGTCATATGCTAAGTCTGTGTTTTACTTTTTGAGGAAATGTCAAAGGGTTTTTAATAGTGGCTATATCATTTTACATTCCCATAAGTAATGTATGAATGTTCTCATTTATCTATATCATCACCAACACTTGTTATCTATCATATCTTCCATGTTATTTTTACTAGTACTTTTACCACCTTCCTGGTGCATGAAAAGTTTTCTCTCTCATTGTGGTTTTGATTTGTATTTCCCCAGTGCCTGATAATGTTCAGCATCTTTTCCCATGCTTATTGGCTATTAATACACTTCTGTGGAAAAATATCTGTTTAAGTCCTTTGCCCAATTTTAATTGAATTGTTTGTCTTTTTGCTGTGGAGTTCTAAGAGTTATTTATATATTCTAGATATAAGATCTATATCTTAAGGTATATGATTTAAACATATTCCTATAATTATGTACGTTGTATTTACACTTCACTGATACCGTCCTTTGATAAAGTCCAATTTATCTATTTTTTTTTGTCATTTGTGCTTTGGGTATCAATTCTAAAATTCCATTGTTAACTCTAATGTCAACATTTACTCCCATGTATTCTTCTGAAAATTTTATAATTTTAGCTCTTACATATCTGGGTCTTTGATCCATGTTGTTACTTTTTGTATATGATATGAGCTAAGGATCTAGGATCATTTTTCAATATGTGATTAATCTGCTTTTCAGTACTGTTCATTTCCCCACTTAATAGCTGTGGCAGTCTTGTCAAAAGTCAATTTACAAGAAGTATATGAGTTTACTTCTCACTCTTGATTTTATTTCATTTAATATGCCTATCTTTATGCCAGAACCCCACTCTTTTGAGTCCTATACCTCTGTAGTAAGTTTTGAAATCAGGAAGTGTGAGTCCTCTAAATTTGTTCTATTTCAAGATTGTTTAAGCTATTTGGCTATTTGCACTACAGTACGCATTTTATAATCAGCTTCCCATTGTAGCAGAAAAAGAAATAAACTTTTGCTAGGCATTTCATGGGGAATATATAGATCAATTTAGCAAGTACTGACATCTTAACAATATTGATTCTTTCCATTCATAAACACAGCCACCTTTCCATTAGTTGTTGTTGTTGTTGTTGTTGTTGTTGTTGTTGTTGTTGTTAGGTGCCATTGAGTCAAGTCTTCTAGCAACCCTGTGTACAACAGAATGAAACACTAAACAACAGAATGACACAGTGCCACGGCCAGCACTATGTTAGTGCTCCTTTGTTATTCATAGGGTTTTCAATGGCTGATTGTTTCAAGATTGCTTTGGAAGTAGATTGCCACATCCTGCTCCCATTTTCAAGTGCTAGGAATCAAACCCAGGGTCTTAGGGAGTGTAGAGTAGCACTCTACCAACTGAGCTAAATCCCAGCCTCTTCCATTTATTAAGACTTTCTTTAATTTTTTTCCTTTCACAAATTATCTCATTCCCCAGCCTTTTCTGACAAGCTTTTCAGTTTGTTTATTATTTTCCCTATTATCCTTTGTCCTAGGCAGCAGCCTTTAAATGATTTTGACAAATGCTTTCTGGGTAACCACCAGAGTCCTGAATAGTTCTTAATTAGGCAAGGCAGAGGAAAATCCTTTGAGCTGTTCCTTCAGTCAGCCACCAAATGGGTCGCCATAATAAACCACTATTCTGAGAATAGGTTCTGTTCTGAAACCTCTGGAACTAAGAACCTATACAAGGAACGTAGCATGTTGCCTCCAAGGCTGTCTCTGAGCTGGGAAGTGAGGAATGCGGTCAGGGTAAAATAGGATGTCACAAAGCTCTTTTACTGAAATGCACATATATTTTTCTTGATTAAGCATTTTCTTTGTAGCTGTGTACTCTTGATTGGTGTCTAGAGTTCAGATAAAGTTGATTCTGATAATCCTTCCAGTTTTAGTTACTGCTTTTGTGGAGGGATAAGCATTTGGGCTTCTCTACTGCACCATCTTCCCATGATATCACTTCTAGTTTAGATTTTGTTAAGGAAACAAGCAGCATGGAAATTTCAGTGACTCAACACCACAAAGATTTACTACTTGCTAATGATTCATATCCATTGTGGGTAGGCTAGAGGCTCTGTTCCATTTCTAGATCTACCTCAAGGCTCAGCTTGACAGAAAAGCCACAATTTGGAGCAATGTCAAGAGTTATAGCTGAGGGAAAGAGAAAATGACAAATTATACACTGACTCTTCCATCTTCCTTATGGAAGTGATCTAATGTCATTTCAGTAGCCAAAGCAAGTCACCTAGTCATGCCTAATATCAAAGGGGCTAGGAAAGTGCAGTCTACCAGGTGACCAGAATGAAAGGAAAGTGCTTACTTGCAAACATCAATAATTTACAAAGAAAATTGGAGGATTTTCCTACTAAAGTTATAGTTAAGAGTTGTTGCTGTTGTTTGGCACCATGAAGTCAGGTCTGACTCATAGCAACCCATGTACAACAGAAGGAAACACTCTGGGACACTGCTATGCCTAGCACTGTTGTCAGTGTTTCTTTGATATCACAGGGTTTCCAATAGCCGATTGTCTCAAGAGTGGACTGGCAGATTCTTCTCCCATATAGTTAAGAGTATTTACATTTAATAGCCTTGACCCTCACAGTAATGTAAGTGGTGAGGTAATTTGCTATGAACATAGCCGGTGAGGACTAAGGGCAGGCCCTGAGTGCATGTACACCATTTGGAAGTTGTTATATAGAGGTTATTCAATATAATGTCACACTTAAAGATGAGGGGAGTTGTTGAACAATGTTGACGGCCCAGCTGTGGTTAGCTATGTATTCATAATATAACTAATCATTTTGGGCTATTCTCCAGTAATGCTTCATATTTCAAGGCAAACAAAACATACTCACTATTAACATTATGACCAATAACTTGATGTAACACTAAAATATAAGCAATAGCCATGTCTGAATTTAGGTAATTGTGCTAACTTGAGGTGCAATGTCTTTTCTTCCCACTGGCTTGTTAACATTTTTTGACAGCTGAATATAATTTATTCTACTTTGAATAAATCCAAATGCAATGAGTTAAACCTAGGGGGAATACTTGCCTGTGGGATGGTCTTCCCACAATATGTTATTTTCAAGGTACAATTCTTGGCTTCCAACAAGAATACTTAAAATATTTTTTATTTGTAAAACACATATGTGACAGCTCCTATTGTTTCATCTTCAAAACATTCTGAGGTGGTTGGGAAATAAAAAGAAATTATAAAGAATGATTATGGATTAAGAGAAAAGTATGGTGTTTAACAATTGTTAGATGCCATTAAGTCAGGTCCAACTCATAGCAACCTCATAGGTTTTTCAATCGTTGAGAGTCTTGGGATTGTTTCATGAGTGAGCTACCAGATCCTTCTCCTGTTTTTGTGGTGCTGGGGATGGAACCCAGGTCCTCAGAGAGTACAGAGCAGCACTCTACCAACTAAGCTAAACCCCAGCCTTTCAATTAGCAATTAGTAATGGATATTACACTTGTTTGGAGGGTATAGTGAGGGGAGACAGATTATGCAGAACAGAACTAACATTACTTTAAGCGGGAGGATGATGTAGAGGGGTTGAGATTGAATTTGGACTCAGAAGGGGCTACCCTAGGGATGGATGGTTCTGGGAAAGTTTTGGAGATTTATTGTTAAATGTAGAAGAGACATGCTGGTCAGCTAGTATTAAAATCCAAATCAAAACCTAGAGAACATAAACAGATTACTGATTCTATTTACCCTTTCATTTGCAGTACTACCCTTAGTATGACCTACATAATAATATTGAGAAGGAGGGAAGTCCATAGTGTGCTAGTCCTATCTTGCCAGTAGGCTTGTCTACCTATCTGCAAATCTTAGCCTCAATTCCTTCTCATACATAAGATCATGAATGAGATAGAGGCAACTACAGAGCAGGTATCCTCATAAAAGGCTTTCAAGAAGGCTGTATGGGAAGTATAAAATTCCTCCAATGGAGATGTTTGGAAAAGAAATTGATAGCCATCTGCCTTGAAAGTCTTAGATTCCATTTCACAGATAGGCTAGGCTTATTAATTCAACAAACATTCTTGTGTCCTATTGGGGAAAATAACTACATTAGTTAGGCACAGGGAGTGTTGTTGTTGTTGTTGTTAGGTGCCATCAAATCATGAACAGTGTCTTTATCCCTACGTGTCTGTCAGCTTGTCATGCTGTGGGAGCTTACATGGCTATGATACTGAAAGCTATGCCACCACTAGTTCCGATACCAGAAGGGCCACCCATGGTGGACAGGTTTCAGGTGAGCTTCCAGACTAAGACAGACTAGGGAGAAGAACCCAGCAGCCGACACCCAAAAGAAATAGTTGTTGAAAACCCTATGTATAGCAGAAAAGCACTATCAAATATAGTGCTAAAAAATGAGCCCTCCAGGCTGGAAGGGCTCAAGAAACAACTAAAGAAGAATTGCCTCAAAGTAGAGTCAACTTTAATGATGGGAATAGAGTAAAGCCCCTGGGACCTCCTTTTGCTGATGTGGCACAACTCAAAATCAGAAGAAATATAGTGGGTACAACATTGGGCTCAGACATAAAAAGATTGTGTGCATGTTATAGTGTTGGGTAGTGTTTCATTCTGTTGTACATATGATCATTATGAATTAGATACAACTTGATGGCACCCAACAACAACAACATCAATGTCCTATGGACCTTACAATATAGTAAAAGATCAAGAAATAATTATAGACTTCTAAACCCAAAAAGAACATGATCAGGGTCACAAATAATGCAGAAACAATCCCAGGGGTATTTCAGATGAATATGTGACCATATTAGTTGGGTTGGGTAGCAAAAGTTTTTTGTTTGCTTGTTTGTTTGTTTTTGCAGGACTGTTTTGCAGGACTGAGGGATTGAATCCAAGGCATTGGATATACTTTGCAAGTTCTCTATCACAGATTTGCACCCCAACCCCCTTTTAAATTTTTTTATATTGAGATAGGGTCTCACTAAGTTATGCAGGCCACCTATGTCCTTAAATTTATAATCCTCTTGCTAATGCCTCCCTAGTCACTGGGATTACAGGCATGTACCACCACACCTGGCTTCATCAAAGGTTTAATGAAAAAGTTAACACCTTTATTGGGATTCCAAGATGGTCAGAATTTTACCACATTGAAAATAGGCATTATTCGAGACAGAAGAAATAACATGAACACAGATGAAAGAATATGGGGTATATTCTGGAAATAGAGGGTACCAGGTCAGCCAGAGAAGAGAATGTCACTAAACTGTGGGAGATAAGGTTGAGAAGAAATGAAAAGAAGGAATAAAAGCTGCCTCCAGAGGTGAGCAGAGAGGATTGGCAGGGGATTAGATATGGGGAAAGGGGATGAGTTAAATTTGACTTTGATGGTTTGAGCAATAGTAAGTAGGAGCTTTTAATATCATTAGTAAAAACAAAGGAAGGGAAAAAGAAGGAAGAGATAGTGGTCTGTAACCTCACATTACATTGGTCAAGTCATTTAAATTCTCTGAATTTCCTTAAACTGCAAATTAAGAAAGTTGGGATTACTAAATAATTCCTCATGATCTACATCTCTCTGTGAGTTGACTTTTGGGGGAATGAAGATGAGTTCGTTTTGGAGTATCTTGAGTTTGAGATACCTGTGGGATATCTATTGACCATGTCCAGTACACAAGTAAAATTTTGAGTTTGGAATTAGAAAATAGGGAAGTGTAGAGTACTTAAAATTTATTCAAGGATATTCAGATCCCATTTTAATTTGTTTAAAATGTTGTGGAAAACTATCTTTTTGGCAGAGATTTATACATCTGGGTTGTATCCAAAAGTTTATTTCTTTTGGGAAAAAATGATGCAAATGTGTTAAACTATGTTTCAGTCAGAAGCAGGTGAAAAAGTATCTTTTACTATTGTTAAAGGATCTAAAATTACTTTGGGTGCATTGCTTATGGTGAGAGTTTAAAAGTTGAACTTCGCAGGTGTCAAGTTATCAGTGAGGAATTTATTACTTATTAATAAAATCATTGTTACTATTGAAAACAGTCTGGTTCAGCAGGCAAGTCCATTTTCATAAAACTGCCTCAGATGGAACAATAGTTCAATTTCTTTGAACTTTACTGTGGTGAAGGGACCAACAGACAGGGAGTACTAATGGAGAGGCCATGAATAAGGAAATATGATAAAACTGAGAAAATATATTCTTCCTTCTTACTCTCCTCTATGTTTATTAAAGAGGAAATTAGAGGCAACAACTTGAAATTGCTCACTGTTTATGTTCCAGACATAAATACTGAGGCCAAGGACTGTGGAAATTCAAGTTTCTTGTTCTCTATGGTACACGTTTTTCAGAAGGTTTTAAAGAAAATGGTGTGAAACATGAGAAACGCAAGTCTAAAACTTTTTTCTTTCTTTGTATTCACATTTAGAACTGTGATTTGTTTAGATCTGTGGGTAAATATGGGAATACATGGATTTAACTTGGAAAGTTCCAGTCTTTCACCGATGATGTGTTGAGAGACCTGTCTCCTCTTCAAACTACTCCATATGCAACAGTTCACATATTTCTGGAGGGAAAAATGGTCCATCCAGATGGAGAGTTGTGGAGAGATTCACAAGATCTGTTCATGTGTTCATCTGATGAATTACAATGGCATTCAGGTTTTTATTTCCTCCTCTTTGTGGTAGGTAGACAGTCTCTAAGATGGTCCCCAGTGATCATGACTCCTACTACTTATGACCTTGTATAATCCTCTCTCCTTGAGGGTGCCTACATATAAATAGAATATAGTCAAGGTGGTAAAAGTTAGGTTACAAAAAGACTGTAATTTCAGTTATGGCCTTGCACCATCCCCTCTGGCTTTGTCTCAGGGATGCCAGCTGCCACGTTGCAAACTGTCTTATGTAGAAGCCCAGATGACAAGTAACTTATGTCTCCAGCCAACAGCCCACAAGGACTTGACAATTGCCAACAGCCATGAGAGTGAAACTGGAAGTGGATCCTCCCTCAGCAGAATGATGAAGCAACAGCAGCCATTGCCAAAACTTTGCATTCAGCCTTGTGAGAGCTGGGCCTCCTGCTCTGAGCCGGAGTCACCAACTCACCCAGGCCTGGAGACCAGACACACAGTAACTATGTTAAGAAATGTATGTGGCTTAAGTCACGATGTTTTAGGGGTGTTTTTATGAAAATAAAGACAAAACCATTTTGTTATTGTTAAAGATTAGTGAATTGACCAACAGTAAGTTGGAAACAGATTTTTTAAAGTCACAAATACATCTAGAGGACCACATGATTTATTCCTAGAAGAACAAACATTTGTAAAAACTGTCTCGAATGAGAAACAAGTTTAGTGATATAGATCTTTTCCTATATAGAGTAGACATAACCTCTTCTGATATTGACATTTGTTGAGGCCAGTTCTGGCTCCTGGAAAGATCTACCATCACGAGTCTTGTGGAATGAATGGAAATAGTACATACTGTGCCATTTTTTCCTTCCATTCCTTCCTTGCTGTTTTAACTACCAACTGAGTATATCAATATGACACCAATAAACAAGTTGCTGATATTGTATGTATTAATAGTGCCCATCCAAAATTCTCTTTGCTAATATTAAAAGATTGTTATACTATTGATCTGATATACTTTGTGTGTGTGTGTGTGTGTGTGTGTGTGGTACTGGGAGTTGAACCCAAGGCCTCGTGCTTGCATGCTCTGCAAGTGCTGGACCACTGAGAAGCACTCTCAGCGCCCCCCCCCCCCCTTTTCACTTTTTGAGACAGGGTCTGGCTAAATTACGCAGACTGCCTCTGGTCTTGAACTTGCAATCCTCCTGCCCCCACCTCCCAAGCCGCTGGGATTATAGGTGTGCGCCACCACGCCCAACTGATCTGAATACTTTATACTAATCTGATATGTTCTATTCAAGCTTGTCTCCTCTATTTAATACATTAATCCTCATCTAAGTCATTAATTGATGACTTTGAATGCTCAAGTCTTTGTAAATTTCATTTCTGTGTTGGAATTTTTGGTGTCATATTTACCCTTTGAGTCCTGCCTAAAAGTAATTTTCTCCAAGCTGTACACTATGTCTCTTCTGTGAATCTTGGAATTATCACAGTGATGGATCAAGACCCAAATCTCACTTTTGTAAAGTCATCTGGACTTTAGACTTTTATGTGACTTACAAATGATATTACAGATACACTTGTCATTGAATGTTGAGCTTATGCTCATTATTGGAGCTGTTGTTAGGTACTGTTGAATTGGGTCCGACTCATAGCAACCCTATGTACAACAGAGCGAAACACTACCCAATACTATGCTATGCCCAGCACTATGTCAGTGCTTCTCTGCAATTTATAGAATCTTGTTGGCTGATTGCTTCAGGGTTATTTCATGAGTGGATTGCCACATCCTTCTCCCATTTATGCAGTGCTGGGGATTGAACCCAGGGCCCCAGAAAGCACAGAGCAGTACTCTACCAACTGAGAGATAACCCTTGCCCCATTACTGGAGCATACAATGGATAAATATTTGTTATAAATTGTATCATTTTCTTATGAGTTTTGCAATTTATATTATATAGTATTTTTGCATTTAAGAAGTTTATTAAGTATTTAAAAGCATTTCACAATTCTGGGCACATTGTTTTGGCATTTTAATATGTTGGAAATATCAAAAAAAAAGGTAGTAACTAGACGCCTGTATGTCTGGGAGTCTGTAGATAGGTTACAACAATTCTATAGTATGGTACACCACACTGCGTTTCCTTGTTCTCCTTTGCCAATTTTAGTACAGAAGATGGGGATGAATCTTGCATGGAAAAAAAGGTAGAATCAATATGACAAATAAAAGTATGTACACACTTTCAATACTCTTATGAACTAAGGTAACCTCTTTATGAAAATTTTCCAGTTTTCTTTAGGCAAAATATTTTGAAGTCCTCTGCATTTTGTTATCCCTATGCTAGCACTTCTATCTTGCAATATGGCTTTAGGTGATTAAACATTACTTCTCCACCTCCCGTCCTTCATTAATCACCACTATACACCAGACTTTAAAGTCTTTATGGCAGAAAAGCATGTCGTCTTTGCTTATATCCTAGCACATAACCTAATCGCAGTGTCTGGCACAGGATAAGCCATCTTGTCACCTCTGTTGAACAAATGAGTAAAAAAAAAAATGAATGGAGAGGACATTGATTTAATTTACCAACTAGGCCATCCATTTCATGGGAGATATACAGAGTATCTACTACATCTAACATTGTTTTAAAAAAATGTAAGAGTTACAGAAAACAAATGACTAACTCATAAGTCTCTTTCCATTTAGCTAGCAACTTCTATATCCTAATTAAAAACAAAGAGGTTTCTATTTGTCAGGCTATGATGCAACCAAGAAAATACTTGTGCTGTCCTTTAGTGAAAAGAGGCTTCTGCTACCTTTTTTAACAACAACAACAAAAAAATTACAGTGAATTTTCCATATGTGCTTCTTTCATTTTCTCTTGGTATAAAGTTCCAATAAACACACTAAACTTTGCTGAAGAAAAAAGACAAGGAAGAAAGTTTGTGTAGAAATTTATTTAATCCTAAGTGATGGGAGACCTAAAAAACTTTTTTACCTAACTTAAACCACATAAAGGACTTTCAAAAACATTTGAGCATTCCTGGGCTCTCTTCCCTCCACAGATCCTACTAGCCAGACATCCAGGAAGTACCTCTTTTCCTATGTGAAATCTCTTCTGTTAGACAATTAATTCCATGTCTTGGGATCTCATTTCCTAAGGTCCAACCAATGACTTTTCAAAAATACTATTAATTTTTGTGAGAGTCTGGCTAGGTGAAGTTTTGTCTGGCTGTTGGACAAGGGTGATCCTGGGCAGTTCTGAGAGGTCTAAAGCACTATTACACACTGACTTAGAGTCAGGACATTTTTGGCCTTCTGAGGACTGGCTCAGGAAGGTAAAATGACTGGATGAAGCCTGTGTAAGTCATAACTCTATAGTCACATTTGTGTATTTTTTCATTTGAAAAAAAAAAAAAACAATTTGGCTTTGGGGTGGCAGGCAGCCATGGTAAGTCCTTCCAGGGAACTCTCCTGACCCTTCCCAGAGTTATTTATACTTGATGAAATGATGCTTTGAGCTATGCCCAATGACTTGTTCCCCACCTAAACACCTAAGCCCCATCTAAAGTGAAATCAAACCATACACACCTATGTCTTTGCCTTCTTTCCCTGAACAGTTGGAGTTTTTTAAGGTTACCTGGAACACTTCTGGCTTTTCCTTTAGAACTGAACAACATTGTTGACTAAGGCTGGTACTTTGCTTCCAGGAAGAGAAAAGGTCAAGAGAAGTAAAGTCTGTTTTCTTTTTCTTTTTGACCATCAGTTAAGAATGTCTGTTATTCTTTATTTAAGACACATGACTTGTAATATGTCTATCTGAATAAGCAGAAGAAAAACACCCATCCTAAAAGATGAACATTGGCCATGTTCTGGACTCAGCCTGCTACTCTTTATTGGTGGAATGGGAATTTAAAGAGAAGGGAAAGAGGAACCAAGATAGAGAGTAATGAAGACAAATGAATTAAATAAAAGAGTAAGGATTGACTTTAAGGAGAATCATGAATCTGTTGGAAGGGAGCATTTCATGATTACTTTGAATACATATGGTAAAGCAAACATTTTACATTTGTAGACACTGTATATTGCAATTACTCAAGATAATGTTCACTGAATATAATATAGGCGCCTGGGACACATTAAAGGATTGGGTCAGTTGTTGTTCTCAACTGACACCTATATCTTCTCTGTGGCAGAGGACTTCCAGATTAATCTTAGCTGCTTTTGGAATCATTGTGGGAATGAATTTGTTGCCTGAGTAGTCTTTGAATAGGTGCTGATCTGGAGTGGGACTCCTAGGCCACCCTGCATAAGACTTGTGTCTGCATAAGGTTCCAGAATTTCTGTAGCCCCAGTGGTCTCAGCACCATACTGTTCTCCTCACCATCCATGTTTACATCTCAGCTCAGGGAAGTCTATTTCAAGGTCATTTTTTTTCTTCAATACTTGAGGGCTGAACCCAGGGCCTTGCTCATCCTTTGCAAAAGTGCTCTACCACTGAGATGTCTCCCTAGCCCCATTTTTATTATCTTTTTCCTTGGGACGGGGTCTTGCTAAGTTGTAGAGGTTGCTTCTGCCCTCAACTTGTGATCCTCCTGGCTCCGCCTCCCGAGTCACTTGGATTACAGTTGCGTGCACCACTGCAATCAGCCTCAATGCCTTGCTGAAAACCTTACAGTGCTTAATTTCTGAAGGGAACCACTTATTATTCTTTGACTTAGAGAGAAACTATTATTGCCAAGGTCACTGCTGCTGCTGCTGCTATCTATTCTGTATCACTTTTGAATGATTAGTACCTGAGGTGGGTATTCTTATGTGATTTAACACACTGGAAAGTGAGTATCTAAGGAAATAATGAAACTAGTCCTTGCAAGTTTTAAGTAGCAGAAGAATAAATTTACAGCTGAGAGAGAGAGAGAGAGAAAGAGAGAGAGAGAGAGAGAAGAAATGGGAGGAGGATGTGATTGGAGATGAGTTAGAAAGACAGCAAAGAGTGTATTTAGCTTTATGTTCACAAGAGATTTGAATTTCACATTGAAATGGGAAGTCATAGATGAGATTTGAACAGGGGAAAACATGATCTGACCTAGGTTTTAAAAACTATCACTCTGGCACTCTATGTCAGACATGGTATAGGAGGAAGTGTGGGACAAGAGAACCAGTACAAATATTGTTAGCAGACTGTAGCTTTGTAATGATGAAGACTTGAACCAGTGTGGGAAAATTGGTGGGTAGCTTTGATAGAATTTCCTGATAAATTTAGAGGTATGTGAGAAAGAGGGGAATCAAGGATAACTCTAGGTTTTTGCCTTTATCAAGTAGAAGAATAGAGTAATATTGATTATTGCAGGAGATTTAGAAATGTATATTGAGGGAGACCACAAGTTCTGTTTTGGACCTGACAGGTTTGAGATGTATATTAGCTGTCCAGGGGGTCTGTTGAAGAGTCAGTTTGATATTAGAATCTAGAACTCAGGTGAGAGATCAGAAATTATAGATATACATTTAGGAGGTATTGATATAGTCAAAACCATGAAACTGAAGTATATCATTTAGGGAATGAATCAAGTAGAGAAGAGATAGTGTTCAAGAGCTGAACCCCAATTCATGTAAGCAATAAGGGCCAGGAGGATGGATAGGAACCAGCAGAGGAGACTGCGCTCCCACAAAGGAAGGTAAAGGAAGAAGAGTAGAGCATAATGGTTGTGATGTTCAAGGGAGCCAATCAGGATTTGGTAACAAACCACTGTTTCAATAGAGGTAATTAAATCAAGTAGTAGTCTGGGCAACAGACTACTTAATACAATGTCTGGTGGCACTACCACAGAATGAAAAAAACATTTTTCAGTAGGATTGTTTTAAATGACCAGTTCACACCAGAAAATTGCTTACTTGAAGTTAAAACTTTAAATTTATATGTATTTTGTTGTTGTTGTTGTTGTTGTTGTTGTCAGGTGCCATTGAGTCAGTATCTAACTCATAGCGACCCTGCATACAACAGGCGAAACACTATTGTCAATGCTTCTCTGCTATTCACAGGGTTTTCAATGGCGGATTGACTTTTGGGAGAGGGTTGCCAGATCCATCTCCCAAGTCTACAGCACCTGGTGTTCCCAAGTCGTCTCCCACCCAAGTACTAACCAGGCCCAACCCTGCTTAGCTTCTGAGATCTGACAGGATCAGATGCCACAGGGCTATGGCTACATGCCATATGTCTTTTAGTTATATATAAATATGCACTCTGAAATCTGAACAAAAAGAAATATAGGTCTTCCTATATTACTTTAGAGAACTTGTACCCTGTGAACTGCCTTTTGAAATTCTAGAACCAGTCAGGAACCTTTGAAACAGGAAGATTTCATTAAGCTCCTAAGAATGAACATCTTTCTCACATAGTGAACACATAGTTGAAGACCCTTGACTTTTTCAAAATATTATGATTATAATAGCCTTTTGATAACCCTGGGAAATGTGATGACAATACAGAAAAACCAAGAGTTTGTCCCTTAATTTGGCCCTTAGTCTTGAGATCTCATTTGACAACTTCCATCATGGCAGAAAATACAATGATTGAGATCTTCTCTGAGTTCTTCACTTTGCCTCCACAAATCTGTGAGTACTATTTTCTGCATTCCTCCACAAGATTTTAGGCAACATTCCTCAATGATTATACCACCTAAAATTAGGCAGTGTCTGATTAGAATTGAAATAGAAAAACAGCAGAGACCATATTTGGAAGAGGAAATAATATGAATGGGGACCGACAAAATTACCCTTAAAAATAATGGTAGTTCATGGGAATGGGTATTGGCTTTGAGTAATCCCAGCTCTCTTCCTTCCAATATGTAAAATAAAACTAAACAAAATGAAAAAAAGGGAGAGAGGGAGAATAAAAAGCAAGAAAATGCAACAAAGAATCATGATTTGGAACATTTAGGGCCATTCACAGCTATAGTGTCAGGCATGGCACAGTCTGAGAGCATTTTGTTCTGTTGTACATAGGGTTGCTATGAGTCAGACCTGACTCAATTGCACCTAATAACAACAGGACCCTTTCATCTGACATACTTTCTGTGTAAGTAAGAAAGACGTGTCAAATTATCCCCAAGTCAGCTTCGCTCTAAACCCAATTCTTGATGGAATGAAATGAAGAAGTTGTTACTAAATTTTAAGGTTCTCAAGGGTTCTTTTTGCCTATTTTCTCTATGTGAACTTGGAGTCAGTCATGAATGGCACCACCGATGCTCAAAGACGGGTTTCAATAGCATCTGATGCTTGCACTTGCTTAACAAGGACCACTGTGGAGCTGAGCAAAATACTTGTTATTTCTTTAAATTAAAAACAGGCATTTCACAGCACTCAGTTCAGTAAAATGTCTCACAAAGAGGATTTGTAGAAGCTGAGGCCAAATACAGAAGTGATGTTGCTCACTCCCCACTCCAAGGGTCTCCAAGATTCCTGAAATGTAGTAATAGGATTTTTTTTGTGTGGATTTTTTCCCCATTAAGTTTAGTATATAGTATGTTTTTTTTCCAAGGCCAATGTTGGGTAGAAATGGGAAGTTTATTTTTGATAACCCTCTTTTCATTTTGACTTTGTTGTTGCTGTTTTTAGGTGCTGTCGAGTCAGGACCAATTCATAGCAACCCTGTGTACAACAGATGAAACAGTACCTGACACTGTGCCATGCCAGGCACTATTGTCAGTGCTTCTCTGCTATTGATAAGGTTTTCAATGGCTGACTGATTTGGGAGAGTGGGTTGCCAGGTCATTCTCCCAAGCCTACAGCACCCACTTTTTCCAGGCGGTCTCTCATCTAAGTACTAACCAGGCCCGACCCTCCTTAGCTTCTGAGATCTGACGGGATCCGTTGCCACAGTGGGACAGCTGTAGGCTCATTCCTATTTTAGGTGCCCATTTGTCCAAATACCTCACTTTTCTCTTCTTGCCCCTGTTCCCAATACGTTCCCTTCTTACCTAGGGCTGTCTTTTTTACAAATACATAAACACATATCTTACCTTAATCCTCCCCTATCTCATTCACTCATTCATCAATCACAACAAACTTTTTTTGAGAGCTTACTATTGCACAGCCACTGAGTCAACAGTGGTTAACAAGATACACACTTTGGTTTTCATGGGTACTAATGGAAGGAGTCAAAGAGTAAAAGAGACATAATAAGAATATAAGAGGGAAAGTTATCAGAGAGTGATGAGCAATATTAAGAGTGTTCGATAAGGTTATATATTTCAGTCACTGATTGTTCCATCGGAACACAGCTTCCAGAACTTGGTTTACTTCTCCTAGATCTTCGCACTGGGATTTCCAAAGTATCAACTAATCTGAAAAATTATTCCATGTTTCTCTGTTAACAACTTCCCTTCCTTTCTGTCTGCCTTTTAATTAATGTTATTTTTAATGTTTGTACTCTAGAGATAATATCATCACCCAAAGGAATGACTAATAGTAGACATTTCAAATACCAAAGCAATGGGGTGAGATATTTGAGAACAGGCCATGGTTTATCACCCAGGCTGCCCCAGAGTTTGGCTCTGTTTGGAACTTCTTTTTTTCTTTTATAGAATTTTCAATCTAAATCTGTCTCTCGGGCTCTTGGTGCCTCTGGCTTTTTCCACTGTACTGCACAGGAAAGGACATTTAGCCACTCCCTGGTGGGCTGTTTCTCTTTTGTCTTTTGGGCCCTGTCCTCATGCAGCCCTGTCTCCCTCACAGCAGTTGTCTGCCATTGCTTCCTAGCCTTGCCATTCTACCCTTGCCACGGATCAGATCATCTGGTTTTTGACTCTCTGAAGGCTGTTTCATCAATATGCAGAGGATTTTTAAATTATTTATTCTTTTTTTTATTGGAGGGTGACAACTTGTCTAGCATTTCAAGGAATGAAAGGCTAAAAGAGGCATTTTGTGTGTGTGTGTCTTAAAAATTCCCTTTGGCTCTAGGCAACATTGGGTTACCACCTTTCCAAAGAAAATGAAAAGCCTAGATCATTAGTTTACAAACGTTATGAGTCTCTGAAGTTCTTATGGGCTGTTTCTCATGCAGGATTGGGGCAGTGCTGGCTGCTGGTGGAACAGACACAAAACAAACATAGTATTTTTCTTTCAAGGGACCCTAAGGGTATTGTTATAGCAGAAAGACAGGAAGGAAGACCTTATCTATACCCTTCAAGTGCACAAACTTTGATGCCTGGGGGACAACTCCAGGATGGTGGAAAAAAGAGGTAAGCTGACTAATGAAATGGTCTGTAGATGGAGTAGAAGAAAGCAAGCAAAAATTGTAGCACACAAGGCGAGCCTAAGTGGTGCCCCAGATGGTGTCCTGAAGATATTGTGAAATAACTCCTAAAGACTCTAGGATCCATCCTGCCAGTTCTTCTCAAGCCTCCAGGAGTACACAGCAGTGGGAAAGTCTTGCTTCAGAAGGTCTAGACCAGGAGAACTAGACCAGGAGAAAAATCTATGCGTCTTTTGCAGGCCCCGGGAAAATAATCAGTCACTAAACTTTGAAAGTCAGCCCACTAAAATTTTGCAATTTAATGAAATCTTTTAAAAAGCCTAATTCCAAGTTTATTTTCTACAAAATATCTGAACTTTAAACCTTGAAAAGACCATTTGATATCACCAAATGCCAAGCACTTCATTATACAAATGAGGATATTCTGTAGAAGGAGGAAAGGTAATAACTTTTTCTTACTCAGCACAGGAGCCATGGTGGACACTTACAGTAAAAGAAAAGATAGCAATAGAAAAAGCATGCCAATTTTTTAAAACAAAGTTTTGCATGACATGGGAGCCTTCAGAAATGAAAACCCAAAAATCCTTGGAAAATTGAATATTTTTATCTTTAATTTCAGTGAAGAGCAGTCTATCATGCAGAAGTATGATTAGATAAAAAGGGTGTGATCCAATGGTAATAAACTAGGGAAAGGAGGGGTGGCTCAGCAAGACCTTTGTTTCTGTTTTGGATTCTTCTTGGCCTTTCTGTTGGCATTTTTCCCCAGGTATGGGCAGAACCCGATGGAATAAGGGTCTTATGATCTCCTTTTCAGGGAAAGTAGGTCAGAGAACTCCTTCATGACCATGCTTCATACAGAAAGACGGGAGAATATTAGAGCATCTTCTTGCTTCTGTGGCCCTCCCAATCTCTTTCCCTTCAAAGTACTTTGGGGTAATATTTTCTGAGCTCTGATACCTAAATAACTGGACTGACTCATTCACTTAAGAACAAGTATGTAGGGCTGAGTGTGTAGACCTGTGATAGAGCACTTGCCTAGAACATGTAAGGTCTTGGGCTCAATCTCCACCACTGCCAAAGCAAAGCAGACAAACAAGAGCAAAGATGCAGAAAGTGAGAAACTGATTATGAAATGATAATCCGTGGTATAAAAGTCCAGAAAAATATGTAAAATATGACCAATTTTATAACACATGCTGAGCTAGTTGTTGAAGGTCACATGTTCATTGAAAGACTTACTCCTATAAAATCTTCTAGACTAATCCTAAAATTATTGAAACATATGTTACATACTGTAACTTTTTAGGAAAGAGAAATTTTCAAACACTTAATATTTTGGGATATCCTTTAAGATATTACATAACTTAGATTTAGGGATTAAAATAGATATGACATCATAATTGTTTAGTTGAGTAATTTCCAAATATTTTTCTTATACATCTTACTGTATATGTGAATAGAATATAAATAATTAGATTTACTCACACAGACCCAATGGGATATATTT
>VMDO01009159.1:0-79093 GCA_007922755.1 Pedetes capensis | reverse complement strand
TCTGACTCATGCCATGATATTTTCAGTGGCATCATATGGTTGTGAAAGCTGGACATTGAACAAGAGAGACAGAAAAAGAATTGATGCTTTTGAATTGTGGTGCTGGAGACATCTATTGAATATACCATGGACTGCCAAAAGAACCAACAAATCTGTCCTAGAAGAAGTACAACCAGAGTGCTCCTTGGAAGCAAAAATGGCCAGACTGCGTCTTACATATTTCGGACATATAGTCAGGAGAGAACAATCCCTGGAGAAGGACATCATGTTTGGAAGAGTGGCAGGTCAACGCAAAAGAGGAAAACCCTCCACCAGACGGATTGACACAGTGTCTGCAACAATGGGCTTAAACATAAATAAGATTGTTTGCCTGGCACAGAATCGGCAAGTGTTTCGATCTGCTGTACATAGGGTCGCTATGAGTTGGACTCGACTTGACGGCACCTAACAACAACAAACAAAATCTGCTATTATAGTATCACACTTAATATTTTCACTGCCCTTAGTACTTCTGTGCTCCATCTATTCATCCCCCTTTCCCTGTAACCCCTGGTAACCCATGATCTTTTTTGCTATCTTTATAGTTTTTCCTTTTCTAGAATGTTATATAGTATCATATAGTATATAGATTTGTCATACTAGCTTCTTTTACTTACTAATATGAATTGAAGTTTCCTCCATGTCTTTTCATGGATTCATAGCTCATTTCTTATTACCACAGGGTAATAGTTTATCATCTGAATGTACCACAGTTAATTTAACTTGTCCATTTGCCTACTGAAAGAAAATTTTATCCCTTCCAAGTTTTGACAATTATGAAAAAGCTGGTATAAATATCTGTGTGCTCATTATTGCATGAATATTAGTTTTCAGTTATTTTGGTAAAATATCAAGAACTGTGACTCTGGATTATAAGGTAAAAGCATGTTTAATATTGTAAGAAACTGCCAAATTGTCTACCAAAGAGGCTGTTCATTTTGCTTTCCCAAGAGCAATGAATAAGAGTTCATGTAGCTCCACCTCTTTACCAGAATATGGTGTTGTCAGTGTTCTGGATTTTGTATAGCAACGTATTATTGTTATATTATTGTCATTTTAATCTGTTGACAACAAGGAGCATCTTTTCATATTGTTATTTGTCATATGTGCATCTTCTTTAATGACATATTTGTTGAAATACTTGGCCAATTTTTAATTGGATTGTTTTGTTAGTGTTAAATTTTAAGAATTCTTTGTTGATTCAAGATAATAGCCCTTTATCAGATATGTCTTTTGCAAGTATCTTCTTCAAGTCTGTGGCTTGCTTTTCATTCTTTTGACAGTGACTTTCACAGAGCAGAAAATTTTAATTTTAATGAAGTTCAACTTTTCAATTCTTTCTTTTATGGACTGTATTGTTGTTGTATCAAAAAGTTTTGCCAAACCTATGAACGTCTAGATTTTCTCTTATGTTATTCTAGGAGTTTTATAGTAGCATTTTAGATTTAGGTCTGTGATCCATTTTTAGTTAATTTTTGTGTCACCCTCTTTCTGAGGAATACCCATGTGAAGAGATAGATGTTTCTAAAAGTTGATATCTTCTACAGGATTTCCTGCTGTGTTTATTATACATTTCGATCCCTGATTCCTGCCCAGACCTTAGGGTTGGCTCTAGGGAGTCTCCCCTACATTTCACAAGCATGGAGTTTTCTTAAATTCACTGAAGTTTTGCAGGAGTCTCAGGTGATTCTTTTAGCAGTTATGATAGATAGGATAATATCTCTGCAAGCATTTCAGATTAGAAGGTAGTTTCAACTATAAATAATTGGAAACTGAAGTGTAATTTTTTTTGTGTGGTGGTGATTTGTTTCATTTTTGTCAGTACTAGGGGATTGAAACCAGGGCCTCACATGTGCTTTTGCAACTGCTCTTTCATTGAGCTGCACCTTCTGCCCATTTAATTTTATTTATTTATCTATTTATTTTACTTTTTGTTTGAGACAGGTCTCACTAAATTACCCAGGCTGCCTCTGGCCTAGAATTTCCCGTCCTCCTGCCTCTGCCTCCCAAATCTCTGGGATTACAGGCATGGGCCACTGTGTCTGGCCTGAAGTTTAATTGTAATTTTTACTGGAGATGATCTGGAGAGTTGTTAATTATAAGCATATTGTGATTTATAGTATGAAACAAATGTTTTTCGAATGTATTTTCTTCAGGGTACCAAGGGTGTATTCTCTCAATTGCTTATTTAAATTTACCTAGGAGAACTGATATTCAAATGCAAAGTATCACAAAGTGCAAATAGATTTTTCAATGATTTTAGTATCATCAGATCCTTGAATTTATGCTTTGGGTTATGATGTATTTATAAAAGGTGTTAACTCCATGGAAGCAACAATTTTAATGCAATGGATTGTAACAGGCTCTTTTTTGTTGTTGTTGTTAGGTGCCCTCGAGTTGGTATCCGACTCATAGCGACCCTCTGTACAACAGGGGAAACACGATTGTCAGTGCTTCTCTGCTGTTCATAGGGTTTTTAATGGCAGATTGATTTTTGGAAGGGTGTTGCCAGGTCCTTCTCCCAAGCCTACAGCTTCTGGTGTTCCCAGGCAGTCTCCCATCCAGGTACTAACCAGGCCCGACCCTGCTTAGCTTCCGAGATCTGAAGGGATCGGATGCCACAGGGCTACGGCTGCAGGCAACAGGCTCTTTAGGACTCTAAATAAAGACACTTAGAATGTCTTTGAAGACACTTTGAATGGTGTTTTAATGTACTAGTTAATCTTTAAAAATGTGGATAAAATAAACATGTGTTGCACGATAAATCCTGGAATAAGTCAATCAGGCTAGCTGAATAGCAGCAATAGTAATAATAGATCAACTGTCCAATTAAGCTGATTTTCATAATATACTGATATTTCTCAGGCTTCTATTTTTTTATTTTATTTGTAGTATAATTAATTTCAGCCACCTAAGGCAGAATTCTGGAAGTTTTTGTTTTAAGTTTTATTCCTTCCTGTTCTTATATCTGTTGAGGGTCTCTGCAAGCAAGAAGGAAAAAAGTATGACTATCTTCAGAAGACAAAATGGAGAGAGTGCTGGTAAGAAGTATACTGGAGAGCTACTGGGTAGGTCACAAAATTGATGGAGACTCTGAGCACCCAGGTACTAGGAAGGACAGCACAGCCTAGGTGTTGTCAGTAGCAGGAACTTCTGGCTTTTTTAGGACAGGGCCATGGAGTGATCTGAGTCTAAGGGCAGCTGCTCCACTTTTAGCTGACCTTCCTAGGCTCACATAGTCCACAGTCCTGGGCCCCAGGTGGACATTGTGATTGTCAGCACCACCAGGACCACATAGCTGTCCACTCTTGCCTCCCTTCCAGGTAAAGGCAACTGTGCTTGGCCCTCTGAGGAAGGCGGGAATGCCCAGAAAGCACATTTACCACCACCTGTGCCTCTTTGTTCTGAAGCCTGGCTAGAAAACAGTGATTGACTTTCATTCTTTCTTTGTCTTGCTCCCCTTATTACCTTACCTTCTTCTCCATCCTGACCTGACTTCACTTCTCAGGATTTGTTTTTGACAGAATTCAGGCCAGTACTCAGTCAAGCCCTCATTCCTGGCTCCTTATTTCCTTACTTCATGAAGTCAACTTCTCACTGGAAGGACTTCGCTGCTCTCACCCTCATGCACATCTACAGACAGGACTAAGTTGGGTGACTTTATTGTGGCCAGTCTCACCTTGACTTGTATGAACTTTAGGCTGGCCTCAAATGCATGGTTTTCCTGCCTCAGTGTCTGTAGTGCTGGGATTATACGCATGTTCCACCGTGCCTGTCTCACTTTGAAATTTTATCATTTCCCACCAATAATTTCTAGATATATTCACAACTGGAAATGCCTTATGTACTAAGATTGTATTTGGAAAATACAAAAGCAGAGACTTGGTGCTCCAGATTGCACCAGCCAGTTCAGGTTGTCTCTAGCTGTAGACACAGTACATAGTTCTTGTTATGAGGAATCGTCCCATGTCCAAATTCCATGGCTTCTTTTCTCTTTTCTGTCTTGTTGTTTGCTCTAGAGGGTCCCTCTGCACATAGGTAGATGTGGCTTGGGCATTCAGACCATGCTTCTAAGAGCAATCCAAAATGTGGATAAATGCCCAACATCTCATTCCTCAGAAGGACATTCTGAGACATATTCTACATGACTCCTCAGATGGTTAAAAGGCGTTCAGTCACAAATACTTCTCTTTCTCAGTTTTTTTGACCCCCACTGTCCATTCTGTTATCACTCCTCAAAACATACCTGTACTCATTTCCTTGACTTGGTGTGCACCCAAACTTAGATATATGGGAACGATAGAAGATTGAGCAATTTCCTAAATTTTTACATAGCTAAGGATGTTTGACCTGCCTATAAAAACCAAAAATCCATAAAAACTGGGTACAAAGGTACACAGTTGTGGTCTCAGAGGGCTGAGACAAGAGGACTTCAAGTTGGAGGCCAGAGGCAGCCTGGGCAACTTAATGAGACCTTGACTCAAAATAAAACAACAAAAAAAAAAAGAAAATGAAGGTGGGTGTGGCTCAATGGTAGAGTGCCTGACTAGTAAGCACAAAGCCCTGAGTTCAACCTTCAGTACTGAAAGAAAAATCCATAAAGAAAGAAAAGCTTCTGTTTGGTACACAGGAAGTAGTCTGTCATAAGTGGTTATGTGAGAAATTCTCAGAATAGAGTGACTGAGCTGAATCTACACTAATAGTGATGTCTTACTGTTTAATTTCATTTGTTCAGTTGGAACTTGCAGATAATTCTTTCCTAATTGTCCTCAAAGAGATTTCTCTTCCTCAGAAGGAAAAGCAGTATTGTCAGTGATGGATCACTGTCATGTTGTATGTACTCGTAGCCTAGTAGGTTAAGAAGAAAATTAAACTATTTATGTGGCTTAAAGTGTTTGGATATAGAAGACAGAGGCCAGGATGGGTGGATGATAAATGGCAAAATATGAATTCTGTAAAGAAACTGATAGATATGGCTTAAGCTTTAATGCTGGCATTGTAAATGAGAGCTTTACAAGACAGATCTGGGGATTTTGCAATCCTCTGGGCTAGTCAGCCATGATCAGAGCATTGTTCTGTGTACTTTCAATATATAAAGCCTCTCAGATAGCAGCCATGATGAGGGACTTGGACTCAGAATCTATAAAAATATCAAATAGGGCTGCACCCAGTGGCATGCAAACCAAACCTTGTTCTCCCACATAGCTTTCCTTCCCTTGGTCACTAGATGGCTGCTCCATTTCTCAGCATCCTGTCTGGATTTCAAGCCATAAAATAGTGTGGGAGTGCGCAAAGACAAAAGGTGCATGTCTGCTGGATTTGCCCTTTTTAATCAGGAAAAGAATAGCTTTTTCCTTAAGCCCACCTAGCAGACAGTTGCTTAAATCTCAATGGCCAGACCTAAAGACACTAGCAGAGATCCACTTGTAAATTATAACTAAGGGTCTGAAATTACATTTTTTTTAAAGTTCTGGTTCAATCTATAAGGAGATGTGAGGAAGAAAATGTTTTTAACTGCACTCACTGTTTCTCTGTTCAAAATAAGAATTCTAGTAATATGGAAGGGGCTGGGATTTAGCTCAGCTGGTAGGGCTCTGCGCTGCAGTCTCTGAGGTCCCTAGTTCAATTCCTAGCACCACAAAAATGGGAGAAGGGCCTGGCAATCCACTCCCAAGGCAATCTCGAAACAGCCACTGAAAACCCTATGAGGGTCGCTATGAGTCGGATACTGACTCAACGGCACCTAACAACAACAACAACAACAGTAATATGGAAAAGGGAAAAAGGGCTTCTTGCACAGATATCTCATAGTTAATGCCACAATAAGAAACCAGTGAAAAAACTGAGAAACTTAACCTCAAAAGATAAGAATAAGAGAACATGATATTTGAAGTCATCATGAGAAATTCTAATTTATGTAGGAAGCTTTCTTTCACCAGTTCCCTCACTTTCTTTTGATTCTACCCTTCACTTTATGCCTAACTCCTACCCTAAGTTCTAAGTAGAAAGACAGAATAGGATGAAAATTAAAAATTCTTGTAAAAATGGTTTTCTTTCTCTCTTTCTCTCCCTCCCCCCCCCTTTCTTTCTTTCTTTGTTACTTTCGTTCTTTTGCGGTCCTGGGGTTTGAACCCAGGGCCTTGCACTTGCATGCTTTGCAAGTGCTGGACCACTGAGCAGCACCCCCAGCCCATTTTTTTACTTTCTTGAGACAGGGTCTCGCTAAATTACACAGACTGCCTCTGGTCTCTAGCTTGCAATCCTCCTGCCTTTGCCTCCTGAGTCGCTGGGATTACAGGCATGCACCACCACATCCAGCTCTTAGAAGTGGTTTTCTAAAAGATGTTTGACTAAACCCATCTAGATGTATTCAAAGTTGGATCATATTTGCTGTCACCTTGATCATCCAACCATGGTCATAGCTATAACTTCTTAAGCACGTATTCTATTTATTTAAAGTTTAAGGTTAACAGAGGATATGCAGGAGGAGACACAGGAGGCATATCATGAATCTGGACTTTGAACTAACATCTGAATTATTTCAAATTCTCTGGAAATGCTCATATTTTAGGCTCTGAACTGTGCACTTTAGACTTCTTGAAAGCTGTTATTAATATTGTGAGTATCCTTTGCAAAAAGAGCATTTCTAGAAAACAGGTGGCCTTCCTACTTAGTTTTATTATTTTTAAAAACTCATGGTAAGTTTACATTTACCTTTGCTAACACTGAGTGGAAGGAGAGGGGGAATAAAGAATAAAGTAACATGTCTCTTTCCTTCTGATATGAATTCATCACCTTTTTCTGCTAGCACTGGTTCTGACCAGGGAATGACTTGAATTATATGTTGTCTTCTAATTTAAAATGGAGAAGCAAAGTGTTGTTATCTAACCAATGCAGTTTATCCTGTTGAAAAGGGAATCATGCAAGAGAAAATAATAAAAACAGTGTGGGCAATAAAACAGGTGGGGACATTATATCAATGAAACACTAAACCATGTTGCTATCTGACTAGGTTCCTCTTCAGTATACAATATGGCAATGTGAGTTATTCAAGGGTAGAAGTTCATCTTTCTCTTCTCTCTTCCTTTTCTCTGCCTCTCTTTGGTTTCAAGTTCTCCATCATTCAACAGCATCCCTCACTGGCTTAGGCCCAGTCTGCCTCACCATAGCTTGGATTTGGTCAGTGGTTATAACCAAAAGTAGCCAGTAGCCCGAGTGCTATCATTCCTGCCTTTCAGGGGAGAACCTGCTGAATGGCTTTCTAAAATAATTTACTATAGTTTTAAAAAGAGGGCAATAAGACCGAAGCGAGTCCTGCTGCCTGTGGAGCAGGATGCACAACATGTAGTAATGAGATAGTGTTCTCCTGTCCACTTTAACAGTGGTGGTTGTTCTCCTGCTGTAGTCTGAGCTGATACTGTTTTGTTTGCACAGTGAAAACCCAAGTAGGAAGTGATTCTTCTATGTGTAAGGAGGGGTTTGGGTCTCAAGGGGGAGCTTAATGTTGTATAAAAACCATAGTTTGATTTTGCTTTACTTCTCAGGACTCATGTTTCAGTTTCCAGTACCACAACCGTGCTATTGCCCTTTCACAGACAGTAATTTAGAGAAAATGTGTGGTATTTCCCGTTAGTCAAAGGATATAAGAACAGGCTAGGAAACAAACACAAGTTAGCAGAGATGGAGAGGGCAAAAGGAAGGGCATTAAAGGCTTAAGAATCTTACATTTTTTTTTACTTCTATTTGGTGTGGAAACTCAGTTAAAAGTTAAAGATTGGAATTCAGGAATTTTGAAGCTGCAAGGGTCTCTAGAGCTCTCTAAGCCTTCTGAATGTACAGCTGATGCACAGAGACTCAGAGAAAAAAAGTGAGGGCTACCCCAGTCTTTGCCCAATTTGGACCACAGCCAAATTTTACATAGAAAACACGAGTATGAATCCGTCCTTGGAGAAGGTACCAAGTGACCACTTTAGGCACTAACAAACATGGAGAAAGTGGTCTCCGAAAATTTGTTATTGTTGTTATTGGGTGCCCTCAAGTCTGTGTCTGACTTATAGTGACCCTGCGTACAACAGGTAAAACAGTATTGTCAGTGCTTCTCTGCTATTCATAGGATTTTTAATAGCTGATTGTTTTTTTGGGAGTGGGTTGCCAGGTCCTTCTCCCACTCCAACAACACCTGGTGTTTCCAGGTGGTCTCCCATCCAAGTACTAACCAGGCCTAGCCCTGCTTAGCTTCCAAGATCTGATGGGATCAGATGCCATAATGGAATGGCTGCAGGCTTCTGAAAATTTGGGAACATAATAATAGATTATTTAGTTCTTTCTTTTCCATTCCTATAAGGCTCAGTGCTTTTGATAATTGTTCATTTTTGCTTTTATTTTAGAGTAATTGTAGATTGATAGTAGTTGTAAAAAACAATACAAAGAGACCCTGTGTAGCCTTTCCTAATTTCCACTGGTATTAACATATTGCAAAACTGTAGTACAATTCTACCACAAGGACACTGACATTGACACAGAGGGGGTAAAGACCAGATCCCTCCTGTGGCCATCAGCGTCACACACACACACTTTCTCACCATCACTCCTACCACCTACCCTTGGCAACAGTGAATCCATTCTCCCTCTCCACAATTCTGTCCTTTCAAAAATATTAGATACTGTAAATATGTTCATAAAATATTTAAATAGAATCATAAAATCCTAATCTTTTAGGATTCACTTTTTAAAAACTGAACATAATTACTATGAGATTCACCCCGGTTGTGTGTATTAAGAATTTTTCATTGTGAAATAGTATTCAAATGTATGCATGCACCACAGGTTATTATTCAAATGTTCACCAATCAAGGAACATCTGGGTCCTTTCCATTTTCTGGCTCTTATGAACAAAGTTTCTATGAACATTTGTGTTCACATTTTTGTGTGAACTTGTTTTCTTTTGTTTGGGATAAATGTCCACAAGTACAATTGATGGGTCAAATAGCAGTTGCATGTTTAATTTTAAATGAAACTTCCAAACACATTTCTAGAGTGGTTGTACCATTTTACATTCCCATCAATAATGAATGAGCACTGCACTTTGTTTTCATCTTCCCTAACAGTTGATGTTGTCATTAATTTTTATTTTACTCATTCTGATATGCATGTGATAAAACCTCATTGTGATTTTAATCTGCTCTCTCCTAAGGCTAATGATGGTGAACATCTTTTCATGTGCTAATTTTCCATCTGTATATCTTTTGGAAAACAAATGTCTATTCATATTTTTTGCCTACTTTTCTCATTGAGTTTTTTTTTGCTGTTGAGTTTTGAAAGTTCTTTATTCTAGATATTAGTTTTTTGTTGAATGTATGATTAGCAAATATAGTCTATACCTTGTGCAGTCTGAGAGAAAATATTTTTTCTATATCTTCCCCACAAAGTTTTGCAAAACGAAAGTTTTTAATTTTGATGAGGTCCAATGTATTTGTTTTTCCTTTAGCACACTATGCTTTTGGAATCAAACTGAAGGAATCTCTCTTAGTCTAGTTCTTTCTAGTCCTATGTCTCAAACATGTTCTTCTGTGGATATCCCCCACCAAAAAACTTTTGGCTTTGTGTTAATATTTAAGGGTAGGATCCAATGTGAATTGACTTTGTATAAGGCATAAGGTTCAGGCCAATGTGGGTTTTTTTTTTTTTTATTGCTGTTGTTTTGTTTTTTGTTTATTTTGCCTACAGATGTTCAATTTCTTTCTCATCATTTGTTGTGATGTTTCCACTTCATTGAATTATTTTAGCATCTGTTTCACAAATGATTAGTAACTGGATGTATTTGTGTGGACCTATTGCTGGATTCTCTCTTCTACTCCATTGACCTATATGTCTAACCCTCTGCCAACAGTATACACTCATGATTCCTATCACTATATAATGTCTTGAAATGAAGTAGAGTGATTCCTCTCACTTTATTCCTTTTTAAAAAAGTGTTTTGACTATTAGAGGCCTGTGCTTTCCAAATAAATTTTATAATAAGGTTATCTTTACAGAAAATCTTGCTGAGATTTTTGTGGCAATTGCAGAAAGCCAGGAAAAGTAAACATCATTTATTATGTTGTATTTTTCAATCCTTAAATGTATATCTCTTCATTTATCTAAGTATTATTTGACTTTTTAAAAAATAGCATTGTTTAATTTTCAATATATGGAACCTGTACATGTTTTGTTAAATTTATACCTATGTAAGTATTTTACTTTTCTAAAGAGATTATAAATGGAAGTATATTTTTATTTGGCTTCTACCAAAAATTAGCTTATAGAAACTCTTTGTCATTTCTCCCTTGCTGTTTTCAAGTCATTTTCTTTATCTCTAGTTTTTAAAAGTTTAGTTTTAATTTGTCTTGGTATTTATTTTGTTTTACCTTGTTTTAGAGTTTATTCAGTTTCTTGGATCTCTGATTTTATGCCATGTTATGGAGGTCTTATTGGCCCTTCCTGGTTTATTTGAATGGATAAAAAGAATTACCACAGGCCAGCTATCCTAGTGGGGAAAGACAGTCCCCAGCCCATTTCCCCTTTGCTGGTGCCCCCAGTCACGTGGTGTCTCTGGAAAGGGGTAGAGAGCCTCAGGCCTAGAGGAGAAAGACAGCAATTTACAGATGACAGGATGCTTGTTGGTGTGATTCCCCTTGCATTTGACTCTCCATTCTGAGTTTTTTGTTTGTGTGTTTTTGTTTTTAGTTTCAGCTTATGCCAATTTTTGTTTCTTTTGTACATCCTTCACATTTATTCCCAGAGTCTCTCTCTGGATTTGAATTTTAACATGAAATATACAAAAATTAGTAATGTGTTTGTGAACTATTCAGCATAACATGGGCTCCAAAAAGAATCTGTGGGTTCATATTTTTATATTGTCACAAGACTTTGAAGCAAAGAGAAATATTCATTTTTTGATATTATTTAAGAAATGATCCCATACAAATTGTGCCAAAGAACATATAAAATTAACTATAGTCTCACTGTGTATTTAGTATTAATTTAGGAGTGATGAATTCTTCCAGCCAGTCAGGTGTACCAACATACCAGTCAAAGATGTTTGTGTTTCAAAGTATTGGTGGGCAAATTACTTTCTGAGCATTATAAAAAGCAATTCATTAATATTAGATAAAGATTAATGTTTCTTATCTGATTGTTAACAGTGTTGAATGAGGCTAAATAAGTTTTCTCAGCTTTCAAACATTCATCCATTCATTCTTCTAAGCTCCTGAAAACTGATCATATATTAGGTAGTATGTTCTGTTGTACTTCGGGTTGCTATGAGTCAAACCTGACTCACAACAACAGCAAGTGTAATAGGTGTTTTGAGGAATTCAGAGTTAAAGGAGACTACAGCCCCTTTGCATTTCAGAGCTGGCTCTTCTAGTTGTGCCTCTGCCACTGCTGCCAGAGTGTACACCTGAGCCACACCACCTCATTGCATTTTGACCCCAGTTTCCCCATCTTTTCACAGGTGTAGGTTTTGACTCAGGCTGTTTTCTTTCTTTCTTTTTGTTAGGTACTGGGCTTTAAACCTAGGGCCTCGCACTTGGATGCTTTGCAAGTGCTATACCACTGAGCTGCACCCTCAGCCCAATTTTTTTTTTACTTTTTGAGATAAGGTCTCACAAAATTACGCAGACTGCCTCTGGTCTTGAACTTGCGATCTTCCTGCCTCTGCTTCCAGAGTCACTGGGGGCTATTCTCTCTTTGTAAAATGCTTTACCTTCCCACATTTATCTAACAAATCTCTTTACACAATTAAAATTTCACTGTGTCTCGGATGATTCTTCAATCTCCTTATACAGATTCAATCAACATCACAGAATTTTTTATATCTTTATATTAGCAGGATGTGATGATTAATTTCAAGTGTCAACTTGACTGGATTAAGAGTTACCCAGACAACACAAAAGCTTTACTTCTGAGTATATTTGTGAGGGTGTTTTCAGGAGAGATTGCCATTTGAATCCATGACTGAGTAAGGGAGATTCACCCTCACCAAATGTGAGCAGACACCATCAAATCCTGTGAGGCCTGGGCAGGACTAACAGGTCAAAGAGAGGTGGCTTTGTACCTCTCTCTTTCCCTCCCTCCCTCCTTCCCTCTCTCCCTTTCTCTCTCCCTCTTTCCTTCTCTCCCTCTATCCAAGTCCTTCCCTCCCTCTCTCTCTTTCTCTCTGTCCCCCTCTCTGCTGTTCTCTCTCCCTCTCTTTCCCTTTCACCTGCCCTTGGACACCAAAACTCCAGGTTTTCTTGTACCCAGGTTCAGGACTTGTGTCCCACCCCCCACCCCCTGCCAGGTTCTTAGGCCTTGTCTCTTAGAGTGAAAATTGCACCACTGACTTCCCTGGTTCCAAGGCTTTCAGCCTTGGACTGAATCATGCTGTCAGCCTCCCTGGATCCCCATCTTGCAGGTGTACTATTGTGGTTCTTCTCAACCTAATTCCTCGAATAAGTCTCTTTCTTGCCCTCGCTCCCTCCCCCCCTCCATCCAACCCTCCTTCCCTCCTCTCTCCCTGTCTCCCTCTTTCATTCTCCTCTCTCTTTTCCTCGTTTCCTTCCTTCCTTCCTTCCTTCCTTCCTTCCTTCCTTCCTTCCTTGATACCTATGTATCTACCTATTATCTATCTTATTGGTTCTGTTTCTCTGGAGAACCCTAATATACAGATTAATTAATATACAGATTAATATTTTATCATATATTTCATCATACCCCCTTTTATTAGTCCATCCCTGCTAATTGGGGAGTACCTTGAATTAGAGGACTACCTTATTCCTTTCCCTATCTTCAGTATCAGGTACAATGGTGACAAATGGTAGGCTCTCACCATATTTCATTTATTCATTCATTTATTCAACAAATAACTTTCTAGGCCACCAAGTTTGCCCACATAGTTTGAACATCACACAACTCTAGAGGTTTCCATTTGTGTAAACTCTGATGTACTTTATTGCTGATGTACAACTACATAATGAGATTTATTTATTGAGCACTTATTGTGTGCTAAGTGCTGTCTAAGAATACAGCAGTGAATCACATATGTCATGAATGAATGACTTGGCCATTGCTTCATCCCTGGGACATTGAAAGAAAGTACACTTTCTAATGATAGAATTTTGTTAAGCCAATGACCTTTTCATTGCAAATACGTTTTTTCACCAACACAAGGGGCAACTATACACATGGACTTCACCAGAAGGAACATTCAGGAATAAAATTGACTACATTTGTGGAAAGAGATGATGGAAAAGCTCCAAATCAAATGTCAGAACAAGACCAGGTACTGATTGTGGAGCAGACCATCAACTTCTCATATGCAAGTTCGAACTGAAACTAAAGAAAATTAAAACAAGTGTAGGAAAGCCAAGGTATGACCTTGAGTATATTCCATCTAAGTTCAAAGACCTCCTCAAGAACAGGTTTAATGCATTAGACACAAATGATAAGGAGACCAGATGAGTTGTGGCATGACATCAAAGATACCATTCCTGAGGAAAGCAAAAGGTTATTAAATGGAAAAGAAAAGAAAAAAATATGAAATGACATGTGAAAAGAGACTCTGGAACTTGCCCTTGAATGTCACACTGGGCAGTTAAAGTAAAAGGAAGACATAATGAAGTTGAGGAACTAAACAGAAGATTTCAAAAGGCAGCCCAAGAAGACAAAAACAAATATTATAATGACATGTGCAAAGAGCTGAAGACAGAAAAGCAAAGCGAATAACACACTCTATGTTTCTCAAGCTTAAAGAAGTGAAGAAAAAGTTCAAAGCTTGAGTGGCAATAGTGAAAGATTCTACAGGGAAAATATTATATGATGCAGGAAACATCAAAAGAAGATGGAAGGAATACACAGAGTCATACAAAAAAGAATTGGTAGATGACCAACCATATCAAGAAGTTGCATATGAAGAGGAACCAATGGTATCAAAAGACAAAGTAGAAGCTGCCTTGAAAAAATTGGCAAAACACAAGGCTCTAGGAATTGATGGAATACCAGTAGAGATGTTCCAACAAATAGATGCAGGGAGGTGTTAACATGTTTATACCAACAGATTTGGAAAGTAGCTACCTGGTGGAACTGACTGGAAGAGATCCATATTTGTGCCTATTCCCCCAAAAGGGGATCTAACTGAATGTGGAAACTACCAAGCAATATCATTAATATCACATGCAAACAAAATTTTACTAAGGATCGCTTAAAAACAAATGCAGCAGTATGTATACAGAGAACTGCCAGAAAATCAAGCTGGATTCAGAAGAGGGCAGGAAATCAGAGACATTATTGTTGATATTAGATGGATATTAGCTGAAAGCAGAGAGTATCCGAAAGATGTCTATCTATTTTTTATTGACTATACAAAGACATTTGACTGTATGGGTCATAACAAATTATGGATAACACTTCAAAGAATGGAAGTACCAGAGCACTTAATTATACAGGAATCTGTTCATGAACCAGGAGGCAGTTGTTTGAACAGAACAAGGAAACACTGTCTGGTTTAAAGTTGAGAAAGGTGTGCCTCAGGGCTGTATTCTTTCACGATATCTCTTCAATTACTTTGCTGAGCAAAAGTCCAAAAAGCTGGACTTTATGAAGAAGAATGCAGCATCAGGGTTACAGTAAGACTCATTAACAACCTGCATTATGCAGATAACACAACTGTGCTTGCTGAAAGTGAAGAAGATTTGAAACATTATTGATCAAGATCAAAGAACATAGCCTTCAGAATGGATTGTGACTAATCATCAACAAAACAAAAATCCTTACAACTGAGTCAGTATGGAACTTCACAATAAATGGACAAAAGATTGAGGTTGTCCATGATTTTGCTTTACTTGGTTCAACAATCAACACCCATGGAAGCATCAATCAATAATCAAAAGACACATTTAAAGTATTGAAAAGTAAAGATGTCACACTGAAGATGAAGGTGCACCTGACTCATGCCATGGAATTTTGAGTAGCATCATATGGTTGTGAAAGCTGCACATTGAGCAAGGGTGACAGGAGAAGAATTGATGCTTTTGAATTATGGTGCTGGAGATGATTATTGAATATACCATGGACTGCCAAAAGAACCAACAGGTCTGTCCTAGAAGAAGTGCAACCAGAGTGCTCCTTGGAGGCAAGGATGGCTAGACTGTGTCTTGTGTATTTCAGACATGTAGTCAGAAAGGACCAATCCCTGGAGAAGGACATCATGATTAGGAGAGTGACAGATCAATGAAGCAAAATAAAACCCACGACTAGATGGAATGACACAGTGTCTGCACAATGGGCTTAACCATAAATAAGATCATGTACCTGGCACAGAATCAAGGAGTGTTTTGATCTGCTGTACAAAGAGTTGTTATGAGTTGGACTGGACTCGATGGCACCTAACAACAACAATGTAATGTTCTGAACAAGTGGCACATAATGGTGATGATCTGAATAACTTTGAAAAGTTTGTTCTGACTTTACATTGCATCAACTCTATGAAAATACTATCTCATATAGGTCAGATATTTTTACCATGTAAATAGCTATTACATATGCTTCCTATAATTAAAAATAAAATTATTTATTTCTGTAGCTAATATAGGTAGATATTTTCTTAGTTTATATTTCTTATAAGTCACTCATTTGTAGAGATCTGAATGTAGTGATATGTCTATAACCATACCATAAGTCACGCATTTGTAGAGATCTGAATGTAGTGATCTGTCTATAACCATACCACCCTGGTCTCTGATCTTTTTAGATCTCAGAAGCAGGGTCAACCTGGTTAGTCCTTGGATGGGAAACCACCTGGGAACACCAGGTGATGTGGACTTAGGAGGAAGACCCAGCAGTTCACTTTCAAAACAACCAGCCACTAAAAATCCCCATGAATAGCAAAGAAGTACTGTCACCAAGCCTAGTCACTGCACAGTGTTGGGTAGTGTTTTGTTTTGTTGTACATAGGATTGCTAAGAGTTGGACCAGACTTGATGGCACTTAACAACAACAACAAAGAGTGATCTGATGAAAATAAGTAAATAATGCTGAGCATGGTAGCACACACTTGTAATCCCAGTAACCAATGAGGCGTAGGCTGGAGGATCGCAGGTTCAAGGCCAAAGGCAGCTTGCATAATTTAGCAAGACCCTCTCAAAATAAAAAAAGTTAAAAAGAAAAATTAAAAGAATGGGCTAAGGGTGCACCTCAGTGATAGAGTGATTAAAAACATGCATGAGGCCCTGGGTTCAACCCTCAGTACTGCAAAAACAAATAAACAAACAAACATGGCTTAACAGAACCAACAATATCTGGCCTATCCTCCTCATATGTATTCTAGGAGCAGAACAATTATATTGCAAACACATTGCTATTCATTATTTTGAATATGAAATTAAAACTAATTATTGGCTTTAAAGTAGAACCACAAGCCATCACAAATATATATTTACCTACCTATACCTATGTGTGATCTGTGGTCTTAAAAATTACCCTTTTTATTAAAAAGCTCACATATCACAAGCCCTCTGTGGTTCTGTGTCAAGATCAGTAACTGGTTTCCAATTTAAATAGGAGCCTTACACTCTCCTTTTGATTTAATTTTATTAATTACATTTTCCTTAACAGCAGCACATTTGAAAAGGAAAAAACATCAGTTAGCCATTTTCATCAGGAATAAAATAGGTAACAGTCTTAAATTGTAATGACAGAAATTAAGGTAACTCTTTTACTTCATACCTCTTATTCACAGATAGAACTAGACTTTGTGGAATCTGAATTTTACACAGTTTTAGGCATCTTCCTTTAAAAAATAGCAAACTTGGACACAAATATGAATATTTAGTGTGAGAAAAAAATAAAAAATATATACTTTTTAAAACCTGACCAATACTACAAGCAACAACAAAACAGCAAAGAAGAAGAAAGTTCCACATATTAAACTTCTCAATATTTTCTATAATGTCTCAATATCTTTTAATTATCTTGTCCTATGAGTGTAATATTTTCTTTAGATCAAAGTATAATCCAATCTTTTCTTTGGAGGGATGACTAAATCTTGTTTTTTTCTGTTTGTTTGTTTGTTTGTATGTTTTTTGTGGCATTGAGGGTTGAACCCAGGGCCTCGTGTTTACATGCTTTCTAAGTGCTGTACCACTGAGCTGCACCCCCAGCCCCCCATTTTTTTTCTTTTTTTTTTTACTTTTTGAGACAAGGTCTCCCTAAATTACACACACTGCCTCTGGTCTCGAACCTGTGGTCCTCCTGTCTCCGCCTCCCAAATTGCTGGGATTACAGGCATATGCCACCACGCCCAGCCCCAAAGCTTGCTTTTTAAATTATTTATAACTGAGACACATGGACATGTGACTTTCTACACAGACATATTTACATTCTTTAGAGCTGCTATAGCTTTGTGCCTTACACACAATGGAACTCTGATCAATTGCATTTCCTAAAGTTTTCATCAAAACAAACAAAGAGAAAAAAATTCTTGTGTGTATGTATGCTATATTACTCTGTATATTCCCCAAAAGCGATGCTTCCATTCTCACTATTGTAATGGAGAATGTTTAAATAGTTCATATATAATCATTGGGAAAATTTTCCATTAAGTTAACCTTGCACTTTACCTGCTTCATTCTTTCTCCTCTCTAACCTTGTACTCTTGATACTGTGGAACATATTGTTAACCCAGTATCACCAAACCCTGCTTGTCACTTGAAACCAGGTAGTGGGCAGGGTAGCAGTGTTACTGGAAGAAATAACTTTTTTATGTGTAGAGATAATCGGGACCTGTATGAACTTTTCCACAACTGGCAAACTAAACACATCACCAGGTCGAATTTCCCACAGCTGGATCCTTGCAGTGCTGATGACCACCTTGTTTCATGACACTATGGATGTAGGGATGAAAGAGTAGTTAGAGTAGATCAGTATTTTTTAACAGTAGTAGGGGATTGTAGATGAATTGACACAGTGGCAAAAACAATGAGCTTAAACATAAAAAATAACATGTGCCTAGCACAGAGTTGGGAAGTCTCTGCCACTGACCTGGACCCCCAGTCCCTCTTATTTTAAATATATATTTTGAGACAGGGTTTTGCTAAGTTATGCAGGCTGCCTTTGGCCTTGAACTTGTGATCCTCCTGCCTCAGCCTCCCAAGTCTCTGGGATTATAGGTGTGGATCACTGTGTCCAGCTGGAACATCAGTCTTAAGTAAATACAATTACCATAGTATACATTCACAAATTTTACAGAAATATAGGCCCATATGAACATATCCAGAGGCTCTCTGTTAGAACCTTCAAGACACCTGTGCAAATGTAGGGCCTTGAACTTCAGCTTCAGTAGTTTCTGAATAAAGCTCTCTGGTTCTCATGACTTCCTCATATCCAATAACAACATACAACTATCACAGAAATCCAGACAAATAGCTCCTCCCAAGTCATCCTAAAGTCTTTAGTTTATGAATTTACCTTGAAGGACTAGAGTCCTTATTGCAAATAATTATAATGAATGAGGTTTTCTTCCCAGGGATGCTGGGAAATTCCAGTGAAGAGAGGATGCTTTCTGTCTCCTGATGATTTATTAATTCTTCCTTTAGCGATCTCTTATCTCAATCTAATTTTTGATCATCTTCTGGTCCAGTTGTGGACAGAGCCTTTACCCTTTTCATCCTTAACAATATAGCAACAAAAATAAAAGCACAATTCCAATGGTAAGTGGAAATAGGATCTTATAGTAAAGGATAAATTGATAAGATATTTTTTGTAGTACCTCTTTATAAGGATATGAATTTTACAAAATCATAAAAGACATAGTGTCTTAGTCTACTTCACTGCTATAATAAAATGCCATAGACTGGGTGACTTAATAACAGACACTTGTTTGTCCTAATTCTGGAGGCTGGGAAGTCTAAGATCAAGGTGCCAGCTGGTTTGTTTCTTGTTAAAGGTCCTCTTCCTGGCTTGTGATGGTTGCTGCTATAGTTTCAATGATGAATATCCCTAAAGGTCCATATATTAAGGGCTTTGTCTCCAACCTGTGGAGCTATTAAAAGGTGGTGCAACCTTTAGGAGGTAAGGCCTGAAAGAAGGGAGTTAGGTCATTATGAGCACACTCTCCAAGGGGATATTGGAACCCTGGCTCCACTTCTTTCTCTCTCTTTGCTTCCTGCTGCCATCAAGTGAGCAGTTTGCTCTACTAGATACTTCCCATCATCATATGCTACATCACCACAGGCCTAAACCAACAGGGCCTACTGGTCATGGACTGAAACCTCTGCAACTGTGAGCCAAAATAAACCCTTCTTTTTTTTTTTTAAAGTTAATTATCTCAGGTTTTTTGTTATGGTGAAAGCTAACTAATACAGTTGCCTTTTAGCTGTACCTTTACATGAAGAAGAGAGAGCTCTAGTCTCTCTTCCTAACCTTACAAGAGCATTAATCTTATCATAAGGGTCTCAACCTTGTGACTTTATCTTTTTATGTGGACACTGGTGTCCACATATCTTTGCAGGTGGACAAAGCCTTTCTAAGGCACATGTGGGCTCTACAGTTTTAAGGAAACAAATTTGCTTATCCTCAATTTCCATTTGCATATTTTCCAGCTTCATGTACATTGTACATTTCTACCTTCTATAGCATAATTGCCTGCAGTGGTATCACTCTGGCATCCAATCCCATCAGATCTCAGAAGCTAAGCAGAGTTAGACCTGGTTAGTACTTGGATGGGAGACTGCCTAGGAACACCAGGTGCTGTGGGCTTGGGAGAAGGACCTGGCAACCCACTCTCAAAAAACAATCAGCCATTGAAAGCACTATGAAAAGCAGAGAAGCAGTAACAATACTGTTTTGCCCATTGTACATAGAATCACTACGAGTCAGACTCAATGGCAACTAACAACAACAAATAGCATAATTTGCTTTCTTGCTCTTTATATTTAAAAAAATGTATTCTTCACTTATTTTAAATCATACTATATTGTTTTGTTCTGGAGTATAAAGATATCCAGGACCCTAAAGAGTTACTTTGAAACATTGGGGTTTTTGGAAGGGGCACACCCCCTTGATTGACTTATAAACCTATCATAGGGTTTCTTGGTTTTGCTAGTGTCACAGTTTTTCTGACAATGGTGAAAATTGACATTAGAACTAAGGTATTTTGGTTCTTGTTAGGAAGTTCTGACATCAAATCTATGGTATAATATGGGTGAAGAGAATACCTTTGCCATCCCCTGACCACTAAGAAAGAAGGGATTTTGTCAGTATTTGGTGAGAAGAAATGAAGGAGAACATTGGAAAAATACCAAATCCCAGAAATGATTTTTTTTTAATTTTTATTTTTTTTTGCAGTACTGGGGGTTGAACCCAGGACCTTGTGCCCCCAGCCCATTTTTTTTACTTTTTTTTTTTTTTTTTTTTTTGGAGACAGGGTCTCGCTAAACTTCTCAGATTGCCTCTGGTCTCCAACTTGCGATTCTCCTGCCTCCGCCTCCTGAGCCACTGGGGTTACAGGTGTGCACCACAGCGCCCAGCCAGAAGTGATTTTTTCATGTAGTAATAAAAAGAATGTTAGTTAGGCTTTCTTAATACTCTTGGTTCATTACTTGGAAAGAAAAATTGTTTCAACTGCTAATGTGACACAGGTTAATGATGCTATCCCTCTAACTGCAACTGTGCTGCTTACAGAACTACCATATTTTTAAAATTATGTTGGATGAAACTACAGATACAAATTGTGGGTGATTTCTTTTAACTACAGTATGAATTTTTCAACAAGATACTTAATCATTTTATTAAGCTTTATCATAAGTATTTATATTGATTATAGTCAGTCCTCTTATATCACCTTATAAAATGTTCAACATTTTGCTATTTTGCTATTTCCTATTAATGCAAAACATGGATAGAACTGATTAGGTTTTAGTAATGTATATCTTTTTCATTAAATACATAGGTAATATTTTATCATTCGTGTTTAAAAAGGAATGGAATCATTTCTGAATTATTTTCAGTAGTTGAACTCATGCACACACATGTACTGAAGGAAAACTATGCTTTTTTGTGCTCTTTACTTTATAATTAAATTTTTTAACTTCCCAATATTGGCATTATAATGAATGAAATGAAAACTTTAGGATATTATTTTGAGGACTTTCTGCAGCATGTAAGGAGCTTAGATGTTCTTATAGCAAGAAAAATGCTGAACAAAATAATAGGCACCCACTCTTCTCAGATTCATGAGAGAACTGGGATCCAGGGCAAATTGCTACCCTCAGATGTGGATAAATATATGGAAATAGAGATTTGTAGCTAATGGGCAACTGAAACTCTTAGATGAAGCCAGCGTTATCAGGAGCAGCTTAAACTGCAAATGATGAATTGCTAGAGGTTAAGTGTGGATCACTTGAGTGTTAAAGTCTCCAAAGGGCCCATTCTTACATGGGTATCCACAGTTTTGTTAGTTTTACCTCCATGAGCTCACCTAGATTCCCATAGTAAAGATTCTCATGGAAAGAGGAATAGAACCTTAGCTATAATGCAATACACCCAGAACTCTCTATTCTTAAATGCCCTGACACCAAGTGAAATTATTTTATCAGAGTGTAACTCATGGGTTTTGCTAGCCTTATAGTTGATAACATAACTACCTAGAGGAAGGAAATGCACAATGCAGGCTTATTTAAAGACAAGACCTAATTATAGGATCATCAGTTGCTTCTCCTTTCTACACCTCACCACATAAACAAGGTTCTCATATAATAATAAAGGATTAGAGCTGAAAGAATGGCAAGCCCCAGACCCTATTTAAGGGGTCTCTAAGTAGATGCTTAGGAGAAGGGTAGTATCCCACTCTCAAAACAATCTGCTATTGAAAATCCTATGAATATAACAGAAGCACTGACATAGTGCCAGGCATGGCACAGTGTCAGGGAATGTTTAGTTCAGTTGGACATAAAGTCTCTATGACCCAACTCAATGGCACCTAACAACAAACAACAAACATGTTAAGAAACAGAAACAGAAACAGGCTCCAAAGGAAATTTTAGCCTCTAACTCACAGCTAGGGGCTGGGATTTAGCTCAGTTGGTAGAGTGCTGTGCTGCAGTCTCTGAGGACCCAAGTTCAATTCCCAGCACTGCAAAAATGGGAGAAGGGCCTGGCAATCCACTCCCCAGGCAATCCCGAAATAGTCAGCCATTGAAAACCCTATGAGGGTCGTTATGAGTCAGATACTGACTCGACGGCACCTAACGACAACAACAACAACAACTCACAGCTACAACAAATAATAAATACAGCCTAATGCTCAGCCAGGTAAACATAAGTCTCACACTAACAGCCCATCTACCTCAGTTCTTTTATGTGATATATCATGTATGATTTTTAACAAAAAACAAATTTTAAAGCATACTAAGAAATGAATAGAAAAACCAGTCTTAATAGAAAAACTAGAAATCAGAGTAAGACTTAGATATTACAGAGATATGGAAACTATCAGACTGGGAATTTAATACAACTACTGTTAATATGGGAAGGACTCTAATGGAAAAAGTGGATAACATGTAAGAGTAGATGAATAACATAAGCAGACACATTCAAACCTCTAAGAATCAAAAGGAAATGCTAGCAGTAAAAATACATATAACAGAAATGAAGATGTTTTTCATGGGCTCATCAATAAATTGAGTAATGTCTAAGGCAAAAATTAGTAAGTTTGCAGAAGCAAAGAGAAGAACCATACATTACCACGAGTTTGGGTAGTGGCTGGAAATGAGGAGATATGGGTCAAAATATATAAATTTTCAGTTATAAGAGGAATTAATTTGTGAGGATTTAAGGTATAGTGTGGTTACTATAGTTGAAAATGCTATATTGTATACTTGAATTTTGCTAAGACAATAGATCTTAATTTTTCTTGTTGTTGTTAGGTGCCGTCGAGTCAGTATCCGACTCATAGCGACCCTCATAGGGTTTTCAATGGCTGACTGTTTCAGGATTGCCTTGGGAGTGGATTGCCAGGCCCTTCTCCCGTTTTTGCAGTGCTGGGAATTGAACTTGGGTCCTCAGAGACTGCAGTGCAGCACTCTACCCACTGAGCTAAATCCCAGCCCTAATTGTTCTTACCACACATAAAATATACTAACTACCTGAGGTAATGAATGTCTTAATTAGATTAATTTTGGTGATCATCTAACAATACATATGCAAATCAAATCATCATGTTATTCACCTCAAATGAACCCCATTTTTATCAATTATACTGCAGTAAAGCTGGAGATAAAAAGAAATGTCAATAAGAAACTTCCAAACTGGAATGCAAAGAGGAAAAAAAAGAAAGAGATAGAATGACATAATCAAGAATAAGCAATAATTACTAAAAAGGTATAATGTATCTATAATGAGAATGCCAGAAGTAAAAGAGAGAATGGAAGAAATATTTGCAGTAACAATGACTGAGAATTTCCCAAAATTCAGACACCAAACTACAGATCCAGGAACCTTAGAAAACACCAAGGAGGACAAAACAAAACAAAACAAAACAAAAAACCCTACATTTAGTTATATCATATTAGAACTTCAGAAAATCAAAGACAAAAAGAAAATCTTGAGAGAATGTGGGCCAGGGGAAGGGGTAGCAGGGGAGATATTTTACTGATGGAGGAACATATAAGGATTACTTTGGACTTATCTTCAGAACCCATGCAAGCAAGTAAGAGTGCAATGAAATATTTAAAGTGTTGAAAAGATATTATTTCTACATCAGTTTGAACTTCTATGTCTGCTAAGTACTTCCCAGCATTCTCTACATTTTGTAGACCCCTTCCTCATTGATTCTGGGCTTGACCACTAGTTGTTGTGTTGGTTTTATGTTTTGGTTTATTTGTTTTTGTAGTGGTGTTTAGCTTTTGGTGTCTAGTTTTGCCAATGAGATATTAACAAGCATAATGTAAAGAGGAGGCTGTCACAGTTCATTTTCATTGTCAACTTGATTAATCTAGATTAATACAGCACATCTCTGGGTTGCATCTATGAAGGCATTTCCAGAGATGGTTAGATCATAAGGGCTCTGACCTATTGAATGGAGTAACTCCTTAATAAATTTGGACTATGATGGAATTATTGGGAGGTAGAGGAAAGTAGGAGGAATTGGATCACTGGCAGTGTTTCCTTGGGGGGGCTAGGTCTTGTCCTGGTCCCTTCCTGTATTGCCTCTCTCTGTGTCCTGGCTCCCATAATATGAACTGCTTTTCTCTGCCTTGAGGTGATAGGGAATCCTAGGCAAGAAAAAAGGGAATAAAAGGGCCCTCTGCAGCCATCTGCTTCCCAGGTTCCTTTTGAGACATAACTATCAATGTGAGCTTCTTCTGAGACAAATGGCTTGATTGGTGGTCAGCATTGCCATGGTAAACAATATCCTTTACAAACAGCATGACTGCTAGTAGGTTATACCCTTTTATGAATAACATGGTTATTAGCCAGTAGCACCATTTATATATGAAGACAACAGGTGCCTCCATGTCTGAGCTAGGCAAACAGAACTCCTCCTGAGTCAAGACTCCTTTCTGTGTTAAAGGAAAAAACCTATTTTACAACCTAAGAAGTCCAGCCTAAGCCCAAAATGTGAAGAAATATGACATATCTGAAGAAAATATCAACAAATAGGAGGAATATTTCTCCCCTTAGTGAGATATGGACTTAAAAACTCCAAAAGTCCCAGCCTCCAGAGCAGTTGTTCACAGATATTTACTGCTGAACCTGCCTGCTTTCTGATTTCTAACTCAGGAAAAATACCCTCCTCTCCTCTCCTCCCCTCTCCCCTCCCCTTCCTTCCTTCCTTCCCTTCTTCCTTCCTTCCTTCCTTCCCTCCCCCCCTCCTTCTTCTCTCACTCTTCTCTCTTCTCTTCTTTCTTTCTTTTCTCCCTCTTCCATCTCCTAACACTGACCTAACCTCCATGCCTATTTGCTCTGACACTCAGGGCACTCTCCTCTTCTTTAACTCTAAACAAATTTTCTTCAAAGTTTCTTTCTGGGTATGGGTTCAAATTCTTTTATCAATAAGACCAAGAGCCTGGAACAGGACTTCTGAATTCCTGGTAACATAGAGACTGGCACCTCTGAAACCATGAGCTGAATAAAGTCTTTTCTCCCTTTAAGTTGTTCTCTCAGGTATTTTGGTCACAGCACTGCAAAAGTCATGAAAACAAGGGCTTAATAAGTGTTTACATTGTCCTCTTCAAAGTTCCTCTGGAAAGAGCTTTACTCTGAGAAGCCCAAACAGACACGTGGAAAGAACAGATACCCATGGCCAGTAGCCACATAGGATCTCCCAGCCTGCAACCAGCACCAATCACCAGAAAAGAGGATGAGACCACTTTGGAATTATCTATATATTTGGAAATATATAGAAGTGTAGCTTCTGTGCTCATGGGAAGTAAAAGAACTACTAGATCAATATATAGAATCATGGAACATAATAAATTATTGTTTTAGGTCATTATGTTTTGACATGGTTTGATATACAGGAATGTTGTTGTTGTTAGGTGCCATTGCATTGGGTCTGAGTCATGGCGACCCTAACAGAAACAAAACACTCCCCAACACTGTGCCATACCTAGCAGTATTGTTAGTGCTTCTCTGCTATTCATAGGGTTTTCAATGGCTGATTGTTTTAGTAATGGATTGCTAGGTCCTTCTCCCTAGCCTGTGGCATCTGATATTCCCAAGTGGTCTCCCATTCAAGGAGTAACCAGGCCAAACCCCACTTAGCTTAGGAGATCAGGTGGGATCTGATGCCAGGGTGCTATGGCTACAGACATACAGTAACAGGAAACCAAAATAAATAGTCTTACAACTTAATTTTAGAACACTTTATAATATTCCTTAAGGTATGTTAAAATCAGTCTTTTTCTAAGGGAATGTAAGTCTGATTTCGTTAACTGGCTTGACAATGAAGACTAGTTTGCCTTTAAATTCAAAGAAAAATATAATTAATGATCCCTTCATAAATCTTGGAAAAGTCCTTTTGGTAATCTCAGAAAATTAAGAAAATGAAGGACTCAAATGACTAACAAGATTTTTTGCATGTCAGGTGGCTCCTAATTCTTTAATTTCAATAAAACTAAAGGAGGAGAAGACTAAATTGTTTCTGAAAGACAGATAATTTTGTGGGTTTTTTTAGCATTTGACTCTGAATTCTCTTAATTGAATAACATTACTGTAACAAGACTTTTTTCACTCTCTGCTATTAACAAATGTGAACAAGATTTCTTAAATTATTTATAAAAACAAAAATTGAATTATTTGGGCTGGACTTTATATCATTCTAGCAATATGTGATATTTATTCATGAATATATGAGCTAAATGGGAAAAAAGAACTGTTATCCTGTTAAAAATTTCACTTGAAGAAAATTTTGTTTTGTTTTAATCATTTATATCCTAGTAATAATTCTAGTGGCAACTAAATTTACAATATTTATTAAGCTATTACATTTAGAATGTTTTCTTTTTAGTCACAGAAAACATGTATTTCACTTACAAACACATTTTGGAGCAAATTGTAAGTGATCAATTAAATATTTTCAGTTATGAAACTAATACTTCAGGAAATTTTTCTGTGGGGGAAATGATATGGAAACATAATTTCAGAAGGAAAAAGAGAATAACATATAATTTCTCAAATTAATGAAACCTTGCTCATGCATTTTTTTTACCCCCATTTTTTGGGTTAATTTTCAAATCTCCAGAAAGAATTTTCAAAGAGTACAAGGAGTACCTTATATGAATATGCCAATTGTTAAAATTTTGCTGTACTTATCTTTTGCTTTCTCTTTTTAGGTGTGTGTGTCTCTGTGTGTACATTTTTGTATTTATATTATTTAAGTCAGTTGTAAGCACTTTCTTTTTGAATGCTTCAACTCAGAAAATACCTTAGATACAACAATCCTATCTAAGAAAATTGAAAACTTAACAATTTTCCATCCTCTAATATAAAATTCATATTCAAATATCCCTAGTTGTCTGAAAAAATATACATAAACATATATGTATATATGTGTATATGTATGTGTGCATATCTACACATGTAGATATAGATATAGATTAAACTGAGGGATGAGGTTTAGTTTAGTTGGGAGAGTGCTTTCTGTGTATGCTCTGACATCCTGGGTTCAATCCCCAGCACCACAAAAGGGGAGAAGGATCTGGCAGCTCACTCCCAATAAAACCCCAAAACAATTAGCTATCATAAGTCTTATCAATAGCAGAGAAGCACTGACATAGTGCCAGGGATGGCACAGTGTTGGGTACTGTTTTGCAAGGCCTGGTTAACTCAGTTGATAGAGTGCCGCTCTGCAATCTATAAATACCTGAGTTTTATCCCCAGCACCACAAAAAATGGGAGAATGACCAAAACAATCCCCAATTGGCCATTGAAAAATCCTATGAGAGTCATTATGAGTCAGACCCTACTTCACAACAACAAGGGGTTGAACCCAGGGCTTCTCACATGTTAAGTAAGTGCTCTACCACTAAGTTGCACCTACAGCCCCATTTTTTTTTTTTTTTGAGACAGGTGCTTGCTAAATTGCACAGATGGACTCTGGCCTTGAACTTGCAATCATCCTGCTCAGCCTCCCAAGCCACTTGGATTATAGACATATACTAAAGCACACCCAGCAGAAATATATCTTTGATAGCAATGGATACCTGCTGCCATACCACTGGGGTGTCTGATCCCGTCAGATCTTGGAAGCTAAGCAGGGTCAGACCTGGTTAGTACTTGGATGGGAGACTGCCTGGCAACACCAGGTGCTGTAGGCTTGGGAGAAGGACTCAGCAACCCACTCCCCAAAATCAATCTGCCATTAAAAACCCTGTGAATAGCAGATAAGCACAACAATAGTGCTCATGAGTCGGACACTGAACTCCACGACACTTAACAACAAGAAGCAGCAATGGATATTTTTTGGTTTTTTTGTGATCTATCATCCAATGTACTGCATTTACTTATTATGTTCCTTCAGTCTCTCATTTTAGAATTGTCATACTCCTCCCCGGCTCCCACTTTTTGTTGGTTTTTATTTTTCATATTATTTATACATTTTAAATGAGTGATGACAGTAGAATGATACAGCTTTTAGATTCATTTGGAAATATATAGAGTATAGTTTAATGATATCATTTTTAAATGTCAATGTTTATATTATGACAAAAATAGTTACATATCTTTGCAACTATTTAATTTAGTAATTTAGTTAAGCTGGAAAAATGTTAGATGGCAATTTCAAATTAATGATACAGTAAATTTTTAAAAAGTCTTTTAGGGAATAGGAAGCAAGGACATATTTGAAAAACATTGATATGATTGTGAGACTATCTTCAACTCTAAAACTTGGGTACTTAACTAAATAATCTCACATGGTTCACATGACTCTTTGTGCATGGTCGTTACTAATCCATTTCATAGGTAGGAATCCTGTATCTCAGAGAATTTAAGTAACTTACCAAGTCCCTTCTGTGTTTCTTTGTTCTTGTTGTGACATGCTTTGATTTCTTTCTCATTTTCTATATCTTCCTTAGATATTTTATTTGTGTTTAACAAGAAGTTTACATAGAGCATTTTGTTACATGAAACACATGTGGTGCTCTTTAGCACCCTTTGTTTTCCTTTAGCATTTCTTATAAGTCAGGTCTACTGGTGATGAACTTCCTCAGATTTTGCTTACCTGGGATAGTCATTATATCTCCTTCATTTTTGAAATACTATTTTGCTAGAGAAAGTATTCTCACTTTGCAGTTTGTTTTATTTTATTTTGTTTTGTTTTTCTCTCAGGACTTTTATCCTAGATCCTTCTTGCCAACAAGACTTCTGCTTAGGAAAGCACTGATAGTCTTATAGGGTTCCCCTGTACATGATAAAAGATATGGTTTAAATAAAATCAGAAACAAAAAGAAGACATTACAATTGAAACTACAGAAATACAAAAGATCTAAGTGACTACTATGTACAAACATATACAAACAAATTGGATAATCTAGAAGAAAGGGATAAATTCCTAGACAAGTACAACACTCCAAGACAGAATCACAAAGAAACAGAAAATTTGAACAGAGCAATAATAAGTAAGAAGATTGAATCAGTAATTTTAAATCTCCCATCAAAGAAAAGTCTAGGACCTGATGATTTCACTGGTAAATTCTACCAAACATTTAAATAAGAATTAATGCCATTCCTTCTTAAACTCTTCCAACACTTTGAATACTAGAAAATACTTCCAAACTCATTTTACAAAGCCAGCATTATCCTGATATCAAAGCCAGATGTAAACACTACCACTGTGGTTAGTTACTCTCCTATTAATTTTTTTCAAAATTCTCTTTTCTTTGACTTTTAGCCATTTGATTAAAATGGTTTTCTTTTTGGTCATCCTATTCAAGTTTATTGGGCTCCTTTGCATTTGAATACTTATTTCCTTCTCCAGATTTGGGAAGTTTTAGCTATAATGTCTATAAATAACCTTTATGCCTCTTTCCATCTCTGTTCCTCAATTGTTGTTGTTGTTAGGTGGGCTTGAGTCAGACTCCGACTCATAGTGACCCTACATACAACAGGAGAAACACTGTAGTCAGTGCTTCTCTGCTATTCATAGGGTTTTCTATGGCAGACTGTTTTTTGGGAGTGGGTTGCTGGGTCCTTCTCCCAAGCCCACAGTGTCTGGTGGCCTCCCATCCAAGTACTAACCGGGCTTAACCCTGCTTAGCTTCCAAGATCTGACGAGATGGGATGCCACAGTACTATGGCTGCAGGCATTCCCCATAATGTGTATTGTTTGGCTTATGGATAAACCTTTTACCCTTTCCATAATCCTTCTCATTCTTTTTTGTAGTTGTTCCTCTGACTGTATAATTTCCAATAACCCATCTTCAAGTTTGTTGTTTTTTTCTACTTCATAAAGTCTGCTGTTGAACCCTTCAGGTGAATTTTTCAGCATAGTTATGGTATTTTTAGACTGCCAAAAGAACCAACAGATCTGTCCTAGAAGTGCAACCCTAGTGCTCCTTGGAAGCAAGGATGGCTAGACTGCATCTTACATATTTTGGACATGTAGTCAGGAGGGACCACTCACTGGAGAAGGACATCATGTTTGGGAAAGTAGCAGGTCAACGAAAATAAGGAAGACCCTCAACTAGATGGATTGACAATGTCTACAACAATGGGTTTAAACATAGAAAAAGATCATGTGCCTGGCACAGAGTTGGAGAGTATTTCATTCTGTTGTATATAGGGTGGCTATGAGTTGGATCTGACTCAAGGGCACCTAACAACAACAATGATATTTTTCAACTTCAACACCCCATTTTTAGTTCTTTTTTGTTTTCTGTCTTTTTCTTAAAAGCCTAATTTTGTTCATAAACCATTTTTTAAACTCATTATAGTTAATTTTGAATTATTCATCAGGTAATTAATACACCTTTGTTTCTTTAGGGTTGGCTTTAGAAGTCTGTCTTGGTCTTTTGGTTGAGGTATATATGCCTGTAAATTTATGTTCCTTTTTTTTTCTGTTGATATGTGTGTATTAAAAAAAGAAAAGAAAAAGCCACCATTCTCAGTCTTTACAGACTGGTTAAATATAAAGAAATAATTTTATTAATCAGTCTGTGTGGAGAGTCTAGAGACTGCTCCAACCTTATTGGATTGTTCTCTGTCTGTGTCATGGGTTCTCTGAGCAGCAGGATTATGTCCAGTTCTTTCTTGTTCTAAGCAGCCCCTATAGATATAAAGTAGTCCATATCATGTGAGGCTCCAGATGAAAGAGCAGTCTGGCCCTCAGGAAGCCCCCTCCCTTCTGCAAAGGTCAATATGTTGGCTCTTCACTTTTCTCTCTCTCTCTCCAGGAAGAATCCAGGAGATGAGATTTTCCTTCTGATTTGCATGACATTTTGCTGTGGGGAGGGTAGGGACTATAATAAGGTGATGCACCAGATTTTCCTACTGATGACAATGTGGCTGATTTTGTTGGTGCCTCAAGTACAGGAACATTTTAATTGGTTTCTGCATTTATCACAAAGGGAACTGGTTCACAAGTTGTTCTTGAATCACTGTGTCTGTTGGGGAAAGGAAATCTGGGGCTTCTTTTCTGAAATTTTTACATGTCCTTTCCTAGCCTTACTTCTTTTTGTCCTGTTCTATGAAGGAATTTCCTTAAGGGAATGAGTGACTCTAAGAATGTTGATCTGCATGTAATACCAGTGGGGAGACATTCAGGATAGGGTAAAGACTCCAAGCTACACTATACTGGCTACATCTTTACTCTCATCTTCATAGTCTGCAAGGATAACTTGTTGACATTTTCATTTTGATATCTAGACTCTGAAACATAAAAGATTCTGAATTCCTTTAGGGAAATTGTATCTATGAATCTGAAACTTAAATGCAGTGTAACTCAGATGGATATCTATCTTGTTGTTGTTGTTGTATCATGTACCAAAACTTTATTAGTTTTATTGCTGAATATTATTCCACTGTATGCATATACTACATTTCCTTTATAATTTATAAAAAGCTTTAATTGATTTAATATTTGTCCATACTTCAGGTGTATAATGTGATCATTTGATATGTGCAATGTAGAATAATCAAATTGGGTTAATTAGCAGTTCATCTTCTTATTTATCATTTCTACATATTGTGACACTTTATACATTTCTAGTTGAGATATATAATACATTGTTATAGACAATAGTTATACTGCTGTGACAAAAAACATTAGAATAAATTCTTCCTCTCTAACTGTATTTTGATACCAGTTATAATATCTTTTTCTGTCCCTCCTTAACTCTATTATTCCTCATCTCTAATGAGCATTATCCCACTCTTTTAAAATAAGATCAATATTTTTTAACTTCCACAAATGAAGAACATATATTATCTTTCAGTGTCTGCCTTATTTCACTTAGCATAATGTACCCTGTTTTCACTCATGTTGTCACAAATGACAGGATTTCATTCTTTTTGTGGCTGAAAATTATTCCACTGTGTATATATCCCACGATTCCTTTATTCAGTCATCTGTTCATGGACAATTATTTCCATCTCTTGTTTATTGTAAACAGTGCTGTAGTAAACATGGGAATGCAAACTTATTACCATTTCCTTCTCTCTGTGTGTACATATATGTGTGTGTTTGTCTTTTTGATCCTATTTCTAACTGGGATAAGACAACACTTGTGATTTTGATTTGTCTCCTGATGGTTAGTGATGTCAGTAAATTCTATTTTAAAAGACATTAGAGCACATATGTTACCAGCAGTATGTTAAAGGTATTTCAGAGGTAGAGTTAAATATTTTTCAGCAATGAAAGAAGGGAAACTTTCAAACTTGAGAGTAGCATTGACATTTTATGACAAAGTCCTAGCTATTTCAGAGTTGTAGTATGCAAGTAATCTTGGGAAAACTTCTTTCAATGGAGCCAATAATGTAATGTAATTCAGTATTCCATTTAAATGCTGGGGGATGACACATGCTAAATTTCCATCTTGCATTTAACCTATATCCTTAGAAACAAGGGGCTGTCAGGGAAATACTCTGGACTGTAGTTATAGGAATATTTTATGGCTTTAATTTAACCACATTATAAGTAGGGTTTTTTTGCTTATACCCTTGTGACTGGTATAAAAGTCTCACTTGTAAGACTACAAAGTCTAGCTCATCAATCATCCTCTCCTTTGTAATAGTCCTGGTATCCTCTATTTTTATGCAAATTCAAAATCCTGTAATGGAGTAATGCTTGTGTGTGCTTTGTTGAATTAATCCCTTAGAACTTATCCTTTATGTCCATATTTCATTTATTTAAAAACTGTTTTCTACTTTCTTGGTTCATGGTAATATTTTCCAGAACAGTAATGCTTCTGTCATCTCTCCTACCACCTGAAAGAGTGTTATGCAGAGAATGGGGCTCTATAAATATTTGAAAATGAAATTCTTCCCTTATTTTAAACACAGCAATGTTGGCTCACTTGCCCTCAGCCAGGGACACACATAGAAGTCTTACAAACCAGCAAAGATTCAGAATTCTGAGGTATGAAAGACCACTCCTGGTCTTCTTCATCAAAAATAGTCATATAATTATAAATATCATACTATGTTATCTACAAAGCAAGATATACAGATTCCATCAAAAGTTCAGCAATATAATCATATGGAAGTTGCATACAGCTTGGAATGTAATATAAAATTAAGCCTGTAGTTTTTGGACTTTATTCCTTGAGCTACTCATCATACTGTTTAGGACAGCTGGAAGAAAATCCAGGGGACAAGGACAATTATTAACACTGGACAGCTGCCCACAAATGCTTATATGATGTTACCAATCCAAAAATCAATGAGTCAACTTTATTATAGTCTGCAAGAGTAAAACCAAGCTTTTAAAGTATCAGCTATTGTTTTTCAGTTTTCAAGTCTCACCCTTATTTATTTCATATCCTCCTGAAAATCTTTCCCATTCTTCCCCTATTTCTCATGCTGCAGCTCTTGCTATAGAAGAAGATAATAGTAATCAATCACTAGCTGATTAAAAGTATGAGCCTTTTTCATTATCTCCACAAGGTGATTAAATTCCCTCTGAGCAGCAAGTTTCTCTCTTAAATTGCTGCACCAGCAACTATCATTATGTGTGTACTCTAGAGTACATTATCTGCATGTTAAGTGAGCAAGTGTCTATTTCCTCAGTATCAGAATGTGGAGAAGAAGCTATTCAATACTCATCCGGGAGATGTGTTACTCTAGAATGACTATTGTTCACTTGATGTTTATGCTGAGTGCTTGATGTCTTATGGTCTTCTGACTCGAAACACACATGCACTCACACCCAACTCCCTCCATATACCCCTATTTGTTTTAATGCTTGGTTTTGTGAGACATCACTCTTTAGTAATTTATATACATTTGATAGCTAAGGTATTTTATTTTCCAAAAAATTTTTGAAGGAGCATGTTACTGATAGGAGAAAGGACATATATTTCATAGAATGTAATAAATAGCTGTCTTTTGGGCAAGGTTGCCTTCCATTTATCAGTGGTAAAGATATATGATTTATAAGAAAAAATTAAAATGTCAAATAAAAATTTCCTTTTCAAAAATGTATTAATATATCTTCTTTATATAGCTTTTCAACATAATTCATAAGTAATAAATTCCTCTCACTAGTCACCTTTATATTGTCTGGAAGACAAGCTTATAATCAATCAGTGAAGAGAGCCAGAAATATCATAGCCAGAAAAACTCACAAATAAAGGACATGGATAATTTCCCTTGAATAATGATCAATTAACTCTAAATCAAAACTTTTAAGGTAATTGCAAGGAAGCCACTTGGTAGGATTAGCTCTTTTGCTCATTGGAGGAAAAAGAGAATTTAGATATAAAGACAAGATGCTTTCTATTCTATTTCTTAAAAGCTAATAAATATCTTGTTTTGGGGGTGTTAGGGACATTTTTAGAAGTCTGATGAGAACTATGACCCATCATCTGAGAAAAATATATAATTGTAGGCCCTCTGCATGAATATCATGATATTCCTTAAGAGTAGTTCCTCCTACAATTGTGCAATGCTTGCTACTACCCTAGAGTGCCCATTTGGGAAATCCTGCCATGCTTATTCTCCACTGTGACCTTTGGCAGAAATGAGCTGGAAGTCAATTAGGCAAGATTCTATTCTTTTGGGGCTAGTATGTGCAATGCCCCTGTAGAAAGGGGGTCACTTTGGGCTGTTGTAAATTAGTAGAGTTTAGAATGACAAGTCTCACTGAACCTAGGAGAAATTCATCGGCTTCATTCACAATGTCACATTTACTTGCAGAAAGAGCAATAAATGCTGTTGTTATAGATGACCATTCTGAGAAAAAATTCCCCTGTGTCTTGATAGAACTTTGAGCTGACTTTCAGTCTTCTGAAACTGGCTACATTTTCCTGCTTATAGTACATTTTGAAAATGTAATTCAACTTGTTGCTAGCACAAGAATGAAAAGAGGCAAGAACAAATACTCTCCATTGGGTTTTGACTTTCTTCTTGATTAAATAAGCAGATGAAGCAGATGTTAAGGAACATGCCTATCAAAATGGCAATTTGCCCAAGCCAAATAAAACTTTAAAATACACACACACACACACACACACACACACACACACACACACGTAAATATGCATACATACATACATGAAGGACCTGGCAGTCCACTTCTGAAACAATCTTCCATTGAAAACCCTATGAATGGTGGAGAAGCACTCACATAGTGCTGGACATGGCACAGCATTAGGGAGTGTTTTGTTCTGTTGTACATAGGGTCACTGTGTATTGGACCTGATTTGATGACACCTAAAAACAACATACATATATATACATATACAGTATGCATATATAAAAGTATATATGTACATATGCTATATATGTGTGTATGTATACATATGTATATATTCATATATATGTATATTGTATATATATAATATATGTATATATTCATATATATGTATATTGTATATATAATATATGTATATATGTATGTTTGAAAGCCTGCTATAAATATAGCATCCTACATGGAATCTATATTTGTACTAGACTCTTCATTTTTCTTTAGAGCTGTTGAGATGGATAGGGTATTTTGCAATTAAGGAGACCATCTTAGCCTGTTTTGTTGTCATAATAAAATGCCTAAGGCTGATTACTTTATAAAGATGTTTTTTAAATCATAGTTTTGGATGTTGGAAGTCCAAGATTGGGTGGCTCCACCTCTTTGCGCTCTGGTGAGAGACCCATGGTAGATGGCATCTCAGTGGTAGAAGTGTATGCAGAAAAGATAACATGGCAAGGTAGGACGTGAGAGAGATGCAGGGTCCAGGCTTGTTCCTTTTATAATAGTTCACCCTCATGGAAACTAAGTGGAGGTCTGCAAGGACTACATTAATCCCTGCCAAGGGGAGCAACCATAATGGCCTAAGTGTCTCCTGCTAGGTCCTATGTCTTAAAGATTCTACTACCTCAGCTCTGCCACACTAGGGAGCAAGTTTACAGCACATAAGCCTTTGGGGAACACATTTAAACCACATCTGAACCACAGCAGAGGCTTAACAAAATAACTTATAAATAGTAGAAAGATGACTTTAAATATAGGTTTCTTGGTTCTCACTACAATGCACCTTCCCACTCTGAGATGGAACCTTTTACAAAGACTCAGAATTTTCTGTTGGGAAACACATATTGATGCCTGGGATGATTTTGAAGGAAAATACTCTTAATATAACTAAACTTGTGAAGACAGAGCATTGAAATTCCAATGTTTACAATGCAGCAAATAATAGAGAATGCATTTTTAACAGAATCCCAAAATTTTCTATCTGGGTTGATCACAATAAATCTGATTTCTGATTTCTAATTGAGTCCCTTCTCATGATACTCATAAATATTCCCTCCCACTTTTCCACAGTGTTCTGGTGAAGAAACAATGCAGAGAATGCCCTTGATTTTATTTATCCCCTTTGCAGTGAGAAACGATATACGTATAGACCAGCTTTGTCAAAATGTTTTGGCAAAGCTAAGATTCCTTTAAAAGGAAACATGAGAGTTGGAATTAGGTTGTGCGCCATGTATATTTAGCCCAAGATATAGGGATCTATTCTTTTCCTGCCAGTTATTACCTTGTCTCACGCAGAAATATCAGATTTTTTTTTAATGTTGAACTCAGAAAATGCCTGAGTCATTAATTTCTTGGGCTAAGAAAACACTCATTTGATAACAAAATTTTCCATTCAATCGAATCTATTGAGAAAGACATAGTGCACACACATACATATGTGACTGTGGGAATGAGAGCACATATAAGAGGCAGGACCACTATTTTGACATCATGAGCTAATTCAGAAAATGGATTAGAGTCAGGCCACTGCATCATTTCCAACTTGTTGGTCTAAGGCTGTCCTCAGCCAAAAGTGACACAGGGCCTGTATCATTTTTAAGGTATAATAATTTCATTATTATGTTTCTCATGTATACTCACAGAGGCAAGAGAATTTTCATATCTCCAATTCTGTATACTCAGATATACAGAGAAGGTTTACCTTCCTTGTTTTGTCTATGTATCAGTCTGTTTTGTGCTGCTATATCAGAATACCTGAGGCTGGGTAATTTTTAAATAGCTAAAATTCACTTTTAAATTTTGTAGGCCGAGAAGTCAAAGATGAAGATGCTGGTAAATCTGGTGTCTGATAGAGGCTCAGGGACCACTAGGGAGAAGAAAATAAAATGTTTGTTCTTTACAATATACTGGATTTTGCCCCCCCCCCATTCATATGTTGAAGCTCTAACCCCTGCTGTGGCAATATTTAGAAATAGGCTCTGTGGGGAGTTGATATTGGTTAAATAAGATTATTAGGTCTACAGCCATATCACCCTGGCATCCAGTCTCATCAGACCTCAGAAACTAAACAGGATCAGCCTGGTTAGTACTTGGATGGGATGTCACCTGGGAATACCAGGTACTGTATGTAGGCTTGGGAGAAGGACCCAGCAGTCCATTCCTGAAATAATCAGCCATAAAAACCCTATGAGTAGCAGAGAAGCACTGACATAGTGCCAGGCACAGCAGTGTCAGGTAGTGTTTTACTCTATTATACCTAGGGTTGCAATGAGTCAGACCTGATTCAATTGCATCTAACAACAACAACAGTTATTAGGGAGCAGCCCTAGTGTGATAGCATTGGTGTCATTGTAAGAAGAGGAAGAGACATCGGAGCTCTCTCTTTCTTCTGTGTGAGCACACAGTGACAAGGAAGTTCTGTGTGAGCTAGCAAAAGCACTCTCACTAGAAATTCAGTCAACCAGAACCTTCCTCTTAGAGTTAGCCTCCACAACTGTGAGAAATAAGTTTTTATTTTTTAAGTCTCCTAGTCTATGATATTTTGTTATCACAGTCTGTGTTAGTCAGTTTTCTGTCCCTAGAACAAAATACCTGACATAATCAACTTATAAAAAGAAAAGGTATGTATTGCTTCACAGTTTAAAGGTTCCAGTCCATAATTGGTTGGCTAGGTTGTTTTGGGCCTGTGTTGAAGCACCACATATGGTGGTAGCACCTACAAAACCAAAACCACTCACCTAATGCCAAGAAGAAAAAAAACTCTGAGGGGGGAGGCTGAATTCCCCAATTCCCACTGGGGTATGTCCCAGTAACGTAAGACTTCCCACTTATGCCCCTACTTCTCAGAGATTCCACAATCTCCAAGTAGTGACACCCTAGGACCAAGCTTCTAACACATGGGCTTTTGGGAGCTAAACTACAGCACAGCCTGAGCAGACTAATGCCATACTTTAAGTTTAAATTACTTAACCCATTAATTTATGATATGTTCAGATTCACTAAGAAAATGGTACATGCAACTTTTTGTTTCCTCTATACATTTTCTTTGGCTATGAGTGTTGGTAGCAATGTAAGCTGATGGTGAAGGGAAGGAGTTTTGGGTCTTTGGAGGTGGTTTCCTTTGGCATCATGAGGCTCTGGTACAACCCCTCTGTCCACCTGGCAGAGGCTGGTCCTGCTCACGTTTGTAGTTTGGTGCCTGTGCCTAGCATTACTCAATTTCTGGTCTCTATTGCTTTGTCCTTCTCTCTTTGATTCAGCCTCACCTCAGTACTCACTGATTCTAGACCACCAACTCCTCCACCCTCTGCCCCATCCTTACCATGATAGGCTCGACCACAGGCCCATAGAACTCAAGTCAGCCCTACTGTTTCCACCCTGAATCTGGGGCAACTTCTGGGCCCCAGGCCTGTTAAAAACAAATCATGAATGGGGAAGCAAAGACAAATATCAGGGCATCCTTTTTGCCTGACCAATGAGGCTGTACCTCTTGATTTACTTTGATGTGATTTGATCCTGGTTAACAGACTTTTCCTTATATCCCATACAGTGAGCCAGGACAAGAGGTTCTCACTGTCCTCAGCTTCTCTTCACTTCTAAAGGCATAAGATTAGTCATTTCCTTTTGAAAAATCATCTTATCTCCTCTCATATCATCTTTGCCTGATTTCCTCAAACTCCCAAGGATAGGAATGAAAGTAGGATTACGCTATCACTGTATTTTCTTTATTAACAATAAGCAAGTTTTATGGCCTAGAAGTGATAAGGATATTTCCTCTACACACTGGACAAACTATGGATTGAATCCTAGGGTTATTTATTATTTATTTATTTTTGTGATAGTGAGGTTTGAACCTAGGGTCCTGCATGTTCTTCACAAGTGTTCTACCACCAAGATGTACCCTCAACCCTTTTTTACCTTTTATTTTGAGACAGGATCTCTTTAAGTTACACAGGCTGCCTCTGGCCTCAAACTTGTGATCCTCCTACCTCTCCTTCCTAAGTCACTGGGACTATAGGTGTGAGCCACCACATCAATCTCTGAATCCTAAGTCTTGATGCATTAAATGAGTTCATAAAGGAATAGAAAATTCTGTCTTTCCCTTCTTCCCTTCCTCTTTTCTTCCCTTGCCCCCTTCCTCTATTCCTAGAGACCATACATTTTAGAGATGTCTTCAAGTGGACCTTCTTCTTATGGGAAAAATGAAAATGAATGGCTTTGTATCTACAAAGCTATTGCATTTGCCTATGAATAGGGTCAAGGCTGGGGTTTAGCTCAGTTGGTAAAGTGCTTTTTCTGCATGCTCTGAGGGCCTGGGTTCTATCCCCAGGACTGCAAAAATGGGAGAAGGACCTGGTAGCCCAGTCCCAATACAATCCTGAAACAACCAGTGAAGAGCAGAGAGGCACTGACATAGTGCTGGGCATGGTACATTGTGGGAGAGTGCGTTGTTCTGTTGTACTTAGACTTGCTATGAGTCAGCCCTGACTTGACAGCACCTAATAATAACAACAATATGAGTAGGGTTGTATATTTGATGGTGGATTCTTGTTTTCCATGTCTTGATGCTCATTTTCATCATATATGAGCCTCACTTCTCCAGGCAGGTGTTAGAGGCATGAACAGATAGAGCTGTGGCTCACAATGACACACAGTGGACAGGAGTTCAATATTTTGTGATATTTTCCCAATTCTCTGATATATGTTTGACTGTTTCACTTGCTACTCTTTTTCTATACAGTGAACACATAGGGAAACTTACACAATTCAAATGTTATGTGAATAATTGGCTCTTTGCATTTTTGAAAGAACAATTTAATGAGCTAATCAAAGTTTCCTTCAGCTATAGCCTCTATTTGTCTTTCCACAATGCTGCATATTTAATTCTTTTGGGTCAATGAGCATCTCATTGGCCCTCTCTTAAATGAATCTGCCTGTCATGTTACATTTTTACTTCTTATCAGCATCCTAGAGGGATGAGAGTTACTTTTGACAAAGCTGCAGTTTGAGTGCTATATTTGCCCATGTTACTCATTACTGCTTTTCCTAAAAAGTTCAGTGCCTCTGAGAAAATTTCTCAAAGTCCATATCCATTGACCCATGAAAGATTTCAGATACATAAATGATCACCATTTCAATGATTTAGAAATAGGAAAAATAAGGAATATCTCTTTTTTTATATTTATTGCCTTCTATTAGATTGTTTAATTAAAGGTATATTAAAGTGATTTTCAGACTTGAGATAAACTGAGGTGAGACATAACACTTATTTTAAAATGCATATCCTGGGCTAGGGATATAACTTAGTGGTAGAGCACTTACCTAGCATGCACAAGGCCTTAGATTCAAGCCCTAACACTGCAACAACAGCAACAGCAACAACAACAACAACAACAACAACAACAACAAAAGAAAGCCAAGATATCCTTTAATACATGAATAAAATGGTTCTCATTTTTTAGTTATTTGTGGTCAAGTTCTTTTTTCTATCAATGATCAAACTGATGTATATCTAGACAGTAATCTTGGGTTCCATCAGATGGCAGTGACAGAAATCCCATAGAAAGATAGAAGTGGGAAATGATACCTGAGTGATGGATTTGAGGGTTAGGCTGATTGGCACTGTAAGGAGAAGACTATTTTGTTCCTTGATGGGAGATTAGTACAGAAATAGACGTGTGAGTCAAACCTCAGCACAGTAATGATTTCCTGACAAGCACTTGTTCCAAACCCAAAGTACATTAAGTTTAAACCAAAGAGCCATTACACTTTAGTTGTCTCAACTTTTATATAAATTAGAAGAATAATTTGCAGTTTTAATTTAAGACCACAATAATTCATTTGCATATACCATGTTACCCATTGTAGACCATAACAAAAGTTAAATAATAAGAGTAAACTCATTGTTTGGCTCATAGTGGCATACTGTATGATGGAACAAGGCACCAGACTACACATTAACTTTCCAGTGGTGGATACTGAGTGCTAATGTAATTTGGAAGAATTCCCAGTCCAAATAAAAAGAGATGTACATCTGCCCCTTCAATGACTCAGAGCCAGAACCGTCTTTGATACATTACCCATTTTCCCAACTTTCAATATTTTTTATAAGTCTTAGAGAAAAATTTGTTAGATAACTCTAACTGCCATCAAGCTTTTGAAGTTAAATGCAATGAATTGATTTCAAGCATATAGTTACAATCACAAGACCCATAGCATAGATATTGTCTAACTGACAACCAACTCTATCTGCACCTCTTTTCCTAAAGAAATGACAAGAGCTATTGATTACTCAATAAATGTAGAATGATGTTTTGGGCACTTTTCATATCTGATTTAATCCTTACAAATTCTTAGAACTGTTCTTTTCTGAGTGAGGTTTTCAGAAACTTCTATATGCCCACTTCTTAACAATGAGTCCTACTGGCCCTTGTCATACTCATTGCCAAATCCACTTTAAACAATTCCTCCTGAGTTTTGCCTGGTCCTTTCCTGCACATCCCAGCAAATAAAAAGGAAAAAAAAAGAAAAAAGAAAAAACTCAACAAAGAAACTTGCCACAGAACATAAATGGAATGATTATCAATGCTAGTTCTTATTTTTGGTTGTACTTTTAAATAACTCAGACCTGCATGTTAAACAATCCTTACTCTTATAAACAATAAGAGGGTAGTGGGCAAGACAGGCAGAGTGAAACAATTGATACAAGTCTATATAGTTAGAAGTTTATATCCAGCCATGGAGAAGGGTCTTTGACACATGATACCTGGTGTTAAAAGAATGGTTATGAGTAAAATAGCAAAATAATAAAAAGGAGAATAATCATGATGGCTAATGACTATTGCAAACCAAAGTGCCTGGTATATAGGGCTGTGCATATGTGTCCTCTGAGGGATTTATAAATACTTACATAATGTCTGTGATCTTTCTTTTCATGCTTCCATGTGGCTCTCATCACCATAGTTTTCTTCTCCACCTCACATTGAAAAGTCCTTCCTACCCTCTCTCCTTTGAATAGCCATTTAACCTTATCATTCTCCATCTTGCTAGACTAAAATTCATCTGGTTTCTGGGAAGGACAACTAAGAATACATCTCTGGGAAGTCAGAGGTTTCTTCCAATCTTGGTATTTTTTGGCATGACCAGAAAGAAGAAAATGATCATTCAGAATTCTGGGTGCCATGAGAGAGAAAATGGGGGAGGGAGGTAAATATGCTATGAAAAAAAGTAAAATTTCAATATACAGCCCAATCATAGATCCTTGATTATTGTCTGTCTTTTGCAACTGAGATGTCAGTTTAATTAGAATAGACCTCTTCTCTCCCAAGCTAATATTTCCACACTAACACAGGTGACCAATAAGTGTTTGTTGAATTAATAAATGAGTTATGTGAAAATTTGAATGGGTGAAGGAATGAAATTCCACATTGTCTTGGTAGTCATTTGTTGTAGTTTTGGTTAACTTCCTGGGCTACTTTCATGTACATTTTTGCCCCCATTCATAGGCATATATGGAAGCCTATATTCTTTGGCTTATATCATATTATCCCACAGCAGAACTACTTATGCTTGTCCAAAGATGGGAAGGATGATGGTAAGCCCTGTGAAATATCAGGCTTCCTCTAATTAACTCCACTTCCTTAGATATGGCCCTCAAATAGTTCAATTCCACACATTGAATTGGGACAATTCTTTGGAAATTAAACTCTATAATTTTTCTAGTTTTATATTTAGGAATGTATAAATATTACCTGCAGATGTTAAGGCCTTTAGATTACATTTTGTGTGCTCTGCTTCTTGAATTAGAGCATAGATTCTACATTCAAACAACTGACTTGGAATTCTAGTTCCCCTACTGTCCAGTGTACTAGACCTGGCAAGTTGATTAACCTTTCTGTTTCATCAACTGTAAAATAAGGATGTTAATAATGTCTACCTTGTAGTGTGCTGAGAGAATTAAATGATCTGTATATGTACAGCACTTAGAACAGGGCTTTGCACATAGAAGAGCCACTCAAGTATTAGTTACTGTTAGTATAACAGAATGAGGACTCCTTTGCTTATAGTTCAATGAAAGCATGCTTTTGACAGAAAATGGGAGGCAGAAGACAAAGAACCTTAATAAGAATTCATGCCAGTGCTAGGCTAGGTATTTTATCATATTATCTCCCTTAATTTTCACACCATTCCCTCTTATAAGAGCCAAGGCAAACCAAAATAATCTTAGGTCAAATACATGTGTTAAGTTCCCTTGCTAGTAAATGACAAAGTCACATTTTAAATCTGGATTAGTGAGATTCTAAAGGCTGTTTTATTTGAATGGTTTAAGTACAGAACTACTTAGATAAATTTGAAGTTTATAGCATATTCAGCTATAGGGCTCTGTGCTAAAAATATTAAAGTGCTATAGAGCACCTACTTTGGTTTCCCAAAATAAGGAGATTATCTCTCTAATGAAAAAGACTAATTTTCCTCACAGGGCATGGTAAAAATCTTATTAATTTTTCACTGAGACAGATAGAGTCCTAAAATATAGGTTTAAAAATACAATTTTAGTTCAAAGAAAATTTTAAAATTATAATGAATACTGGCTTGGGAGTTTTGAATCATATTGCTTATTATTTCAGTTCATGTAGCTTACTGTCTTTGTGCCTATAGTTGGATGAAACAAAGGAACCCTATTTTCAGTTGTAGTGGGCTATATCAGAAAGCAAGATTGCTTGGCCTTACCCATGACTTTCTCTATGTTATTTTCCTAAGTGTATGTAACCCATTTCACTTTATTCATGTGAGAGTCTTAGATGTGTGCTGTCTTAATATGTAGGTCCTTGTGTGTGCATGACTTTGTATTTCTTCCTATTTTGTGCCTCAATCCTTATTTATTAATACTACTACCTTTCTTCTACTTCACTTTGTTTCATTCAGTCCTCTGTTATGGTTTGTTTGTGGAAATAACGTTTCACTCTATAGCACACACTGTCATTGAACTTGCAATCCTCCTGCCTCACTCCTCCAAGTCCTGGAATTACAGGCATACACCACAACACCTGGCATGCACCCTCTTCTTTGATCAAAGTATAGATGAGAAGTCTGTTTAACTTATGTCTGATAAAGATACATATTCTCCTTTGTTAGCCTATGAAAGTAATAATAGATATTTTTCTTAATCCTATGTTAGTTTTAGCTGATCTAAGAAATATAAAGAAACTCTTTTCTTAAAGGGCTGACATACATAGTTTTATGTTAACTTTTAAATAGCATGTATTAGTCCATTTTCATACTATAACAGAATACCTGAGGCTGGGTAATGTTATAAAGAAAAGAGGCTTATTTTGGATTATGGTTGTGGGGTTCAAAGATGGAGGGTTCATATCTCTTACTGGCTTTCTTACTGAAATTTTTCAAGGTAGCACAGGCCATCACATGGCAAGATACAGGGAGTATATGTGTGTCACTTCTGGTCTCTTTCTCTCTCCCTCTCCTCTCCTCTCCTCTCCTCCCCTCCCCTCCTCTCTCCCTCTATTTGTGTACTTGGGGGTAAACCCAGGGCCTCATACCTACTTTGCAAGTCCTTTACCACTAGGCTTCGCTCCAGCCCTTTTTTTATGTTTTATTTTGAGTCAGGGTTTCACTAAGTTAGATAGCTGCCTCTGGCATCCAATTTGTGATCCTCCTGCCTCTACCTTCCAAGTTTCTAGGATTATAGGTGTGCAACATCATGCCTAGCCTCAACCTCTTTTTATTGTGGTCTCTACTCTGATGACCTTATCTAATCCAAATAACTTTCCAAAAGCCCCATCCTCTAAACACTATAATTTGATTAAGTTTCCACCCTCTTAATACTTCACAATGGGGAAAAATTTCAACGCATAAAGACTTGAGGCCCCTGTCAAATGATATCCAAACCATAGCATATATGGTTCCCATTTTATGTTAAATTGGCATTGAATACATTTGGTTAACGATGTGAAGTAGCAACATTGAAAACATGATTTAAATTAAGGATCTACTTGAAATGAAGATTATATCTTAAAAGATATAAAGATGGAAATTGCCCTTTGGGGGATATTCTAGAGAAGATGTTGGAATTCATCCTTGGAAAAAAACCCTTATTGTCAAGTCATTCTAGTCATGCAGACATAAGGAAATATCTGTGGATTGTTGGTGCACATTAGTGCCTGTTTCAGGCAGGCATTCGATATTCTTTCTAGGAATGAAGGTGGATTTATAGTAAAAAAAAAAAAAAAAGTAAGCCCAGATATAATCAGAAATCACCCTGAGTGTGAAATGCACTGTGTGTTCTTGCAAGATATAAATGTCTTTTGTACAAGTATTTTCTCTCATGAGCTGAGACTACTCTAGAAGATAGGTTGGACAATCTCTTCACAGAAAATATTGTGGGGAGGAGCAGACTGTGTTTGCACCGCACCACCTACACTGGGCTGCTGGAATCTCTACTCAGTGTTTAAAAAACTACAATTGGGAAATGGGCTTGTAGAGCACTATAATCTACATTAGACATGGCTGACTCTCCACCATGGGTTTGGAATATTTTCCCCTGAGGAAAATGAATGTTCTTAGTGTAACTCAAGGACAGGAAATAAGACATACCATAGGAACAAAAGAACTTCCATTTATCTCTGGCATTGGAGACACTTGGGCTTAAGACTATTAGGTGTAGAAATGTCCCTAGAGTGTCTGCGTGAGAATATAGCTAGGGCCTCTCAGGAAACAGCAGGGAGACTCATGGCTTCTTGAAGACTTCTCTGGTCCCCAAGCTTTCAATATGCTCTTATTAGCAGTAGAATTTAGTCTCAACTGTGTGGGAATCCATGAAATTGATACTATGGTATTAGTGGTGCTATTGGGGGAAAAACAACTGAACCTAGAAGCGAGATGATAACATAGGAGATGTCTACCTCAGAAGAGGTGGCCCAGCAGAAAGAGGAAAAACCAGAAAAGAGGAAAACTGAGGGACTTTTAAGATAGTGCCTTGGGAAACTTCTGGAAATTGGTGTAGAGATGACAAAGAAAGCTCATTCCTGCCAAGTAATCAGGAATGAGGGTTCCTGAATGCCATAAGTGTTCATACCATAATACTTAGCCTACAAAAAAGGAAGTCTAGCTTCATTGTCAAGGACAAACAGTCAGCAATATATAGGATCGACTTTTTTTTTTTTAGTACTGGGGGTTGAACCCAGGGCCTCATGCTTGTATTCTCTGCAAATGCTGGACCACTGAGCTGCACCCTCAGTCCATTTTTTTTTTCACTTTTTGAGACAGGGTCTCGTTAAGTTATGCAGACTGCCTCTGGTCTCGAACTTGTGATCCTCCTGCCTCTGCCTCCCAAGCCACTGGGATTACAGGCATGCACCACTGTGCCCGGCTCAGGATCTACTTTTTTTAATGAGTAAAAATTCATGCTAAACTAAGTGTAAGCTCAAATAAACAAAAATTAACATAAAACCAAATTCTAGCTCACTCTCAATAAAATGAGTTGTCTTAATATATTATTTAATGAGAAGCAATGGGTCACTTCTGTTTGGGGGCTGCCACCATTTTTGACAAATTATTATTTTAATGAAGTAATTATTTGATGTGACTAATCAGCCAGTTGGGGCTGGGATTTAGCTAAATAGGAAGAACGCTGCTCTGCAGTCTCTGAAGTCCCTAGTTCGATTCCCAGCACTGCAAAAATGGAAGAAGGACGTGGCAATCCACTCCTGAGGCAATCCCCAAACAATTAGCCATTGAAAACCCTATAAGGGTTGCTATGAGTTGGACATGACTCCACAGCACCTAGCAACAACAACAATCAGCCAATCAGCAAAGCAAATATTTTCCATCTAAATTAAATGTGTTGGTGGAATGATTATTTCTTTAACATAGTTGATGTGTATTTTACATTTTTATGTAAATAAATTGATTTGGATCATGTTATCTCAATGTTGACATTCTGCTCCTAAAAGTCCCACTTTATGCCAAGATATTTGACAAGGTCTTTCTGAATGTGGAATAGGAGTAAAAACAATGAAAACTTAAAACACTAAGTGACATCCATATGACCCAGACTATAACAAGAAATTACTAGAAAAGACCTCATTTTGTGTTCTTGTCTCCACCACAAAGTATGAAAGTATCTGACTCCTCTGAGCCTCAGTTTCCCCATGTAGAACCCCACAGAATTGTCTACAAAAATGTAATGGGAAATATAATTAAGTTAAGGTTCACATAAAACCAATTTTGTTTCCTTTCACTTCTTGGATTCTGGTGGGGGTTGGGGAAACAGGGACTTTTTAAAGGCCATAAAGGAAAGAAATGCAAGCAAAGTTCAAAGTAAATGTTTGAGTTTTAAGATTCTTAGTGATTTGGGGTTCACCGAGTAGTTTCATGAATCAAAGTTTCTAGACCTGACTGTGATTTAGAATAATGTACAAAATCCAGAACCCTGACCCCCTCCTTTCACTGGAGGTATTGATACAAAAGTGAATGAATAGATTTTCTCATCGTATTCTTCATTTTTCTCCTACTTATGTTAAGAGCCTGATTGTCTTTGAAGCTGTGAGATTCCAAGGCTGGTTGCTGGAAATTGCTAAGCAGACCTTATCATGTTATATCTGACACGAGAACTGTGGACTGATTTAGGAAAGTTTGGTATCTTTCAAACTTATGCAATTAGGGTTATATTAGAAAGACAAACTAAAATTCTTGGGAAATCTATAATGATATATTAGCAGGACAAACTAAAATTGCTGGGATTCTGTAATGATTTACATGGTTTTCAAGCTATAATACTCTGGATAAGATAAGTACTCTTTTATCTGAATGAGTATTGACAGAAAAAGCAGCTCTGTTTCATAAAGTTTGAGAAAGGCAGTAATGTTCATTAGCTGGACTCATTGTGTTACTCATTAGACTAGGCACTCAATTAGTTATCTTATTTACTTCCCATCAGAATCTCATGAAGAAGCTACTAATATTACTATTCTGTAGGTAACAAAATAGAGGCCCAGATAAATTGAATAACTAATAAAAGCACAGAGCAATAAATGGAACAGGGCCTTTGACTCAGATTGTCTGGCTTCAAAGTTCATCATCTGTAGATCATACTAAACTGCCTTTCCTTGAAGTAGAACTTGAAGTAGAACAAATGTTTGGTGCTGTAGGGACTTTCTATTAACATTTATCATTCTGATGATCTATTCTTATTATGCCATATGGATGTTACAGGCATAAACCATCGGGTTGAATTTCACTGGTACTAGTTGCCACTGATGCATTTTGTACCCTGTAACCACATCTCCTCATCCAACCCCTGATTTCAGCAGCAGCTCTAGTGGACAGTTCCTGAGCCCTCTGGTGCTGTCCTGCATGTGGCTTACTTTGCTCTTCTGCCATAGGCCTTTTTCCAAAGCTAGAGGAATTTGCTGAGTTTGAGTGCAGCCAGCCTGGAAGTGTTAGGGAGTTAACTCTCAATCATCGGAGGACACAAGTCAGTGAATAAATGCCCCAATATCCTGTCCTTCAGAGGGACAATTCTAAGGAGCTTCCACGTGCTTCTTTCAAAGCTCTACAGTGGTATTGGGTCTCAGACGTTTTACTCAATAATGTACCCAGTGGTGTCTTCTCCTCCTTCCCTGTTCCAATCTCTCCCCTTCACTCTTTTTTTTTTCTGAGATTTAATCATTTCCAGCTCTAATTGGCATTGGCAGATATTTTTATTTCTTTGAGTAAGAGTGTTTGGACTGAATTGATATTTATCAGATCTTGTTTGGGCTCAGGAAGAGGTACAGGGGAACAGAGAGAGCAGTATCATGCAGACTGAGAATAAGAAGTCTGATGTGCACCTTTCCATCCTGCCCCATTCCCACCAGTCCCATGGGTTACCAGCAGAGAGATCAGTAGTAAGGCAGTGACAACAAGATGCATTGACCAGAGTCTGAAGACAAAAGCAGTACTGAGCTGGGCATGGTGGCATATGCCTGTAATCCCAGTGACTTGGGAGGTGGAGGCAGAAGGATCATGATTTGAGGGCAGAGACAGCCTGTGTTAACTTAGTGAGACCCTGTCTCACGACAAAACACATAAAAGGGGGATAGGAGTGCAGCTCAGTGATAGAAAACTTTCTCTTTTTTTTTCCAGTACTGGGGGTTGAGCCCAGGGCCTCACACTTGCATGCTTTGCAAGTGCTGGACCATCGAGCTGCATGCCCAGCAGCCCCCCTATTTTTTGGGGGGGTGACAGCACCTCGCTAAATTATGCAGACAGACTGCCTCTGGTCTTGAACTTGCAATTCTCCTGCCTCTGCCTCCCGAGTTGCTGGGATTACAGGCATGTGCCACCACACCCAGCGATAGAAAGCTTACAAGTATGTGCAAGGTTCTGAGGTCAGCTCCCAGTACTATATATACATATTTTAAAAAGCAGCACTGAAATGGTTTCTAAGTACGTAAGGGAAGCCATCACTCAAGAATACCCACAAATGGTTGAGAGATGGGAATTCCACACATGATGAGACTTTCCATGTATTAGTAAGACCTGGAGAATATTAAAATGTGCACATCAGTGCAGCTGTATCTTAACATGCCAGTTAAATTTGGAAATTTTCTTTTGCCAGTGTAGTTCTCAAAACCTTATTCTATTCACCTATTAGCTTACACAATTAGCATGTACTAGGGACATTATAGCAAAACAGGGAGAATATCTATTTGTAGGAAATTATAACCAGAAAATTCCAGTGAATGAATTTGTCTTTGTTTTCTACTCTACAGCATAAGGAAAAACTTAGCTTTTATTCATTTTTTCTTGGAAATGAAGTAAAAAAGAAATCATGAACCAATTGTCATATGATAAGAATGCATTCTTCAGAAAAATTTGGAATAGTCATTATTACTTAAGTAGTGTTTAGCTTATCTACTAGTGCTTTTATAAATATATGAGACATATATGAGAGCAATATATGAAAACTCAGTGCATAAAACTTAGGAGTTCAATCTGTACTGTCAGAAGTGAGTAGAAACAGGGTAACTCAAGAAAGCTAAGAGAATGGATGGATGTCTTAATACAAATGTGGTTGGAGACACAGCCTTTTATAAAGTACTTCTAAGTAATTTTTTTAGAATTGATGCTTTTGAATTATGGTGCTGGAGACAATTATTGAATGTACCATGGACTCCCAAAAGAACCAACAGATCTGTCCTAGAAGTGCAACCAGAGTGCTCATTGGAAGCAAGGATGGCTAGACTGTGTCTTAAGTATTTCAGACATGGAGTCAGGAGAGACCAATCCCTGGAGAAAGACATCATGTTTGGGAGAGTGGCAGGTCGACAAAAAAAAGGAAAACCCTCCACTTGATGGATTGACGTAGTGTCTGCAACAATGGGCTTAAATATAAATAAGATTGTGTGCCTAGCACAGAATCAGGAAGTGTTTCGATCTGTTGGACATAGGGTCATATGAGTCAGATTCTACTTGACAGCACCTAACAACAACAACAACAAGTAATTTCTCATTCAGTTTTTATATACTATGTGAGATATTTTCCTATTTTCAAGGAAAGTTCAAATATTTGATATAATCTAGCTAGTAAGCGGGCCACCTTTATCTCAAACTCCTGTGTTCCTTCCCTCTTATCCTATTGCTTTCTTCTGTCATTTCTTGGAATCCATCTGGACATACATCTGGTATTCACTTTGCCTTGTGTCTCAGAAACCAGGAATTGGTCATGGAATCTAGTATGAGGAAGAAAAACAAATGAGATCCTTGATCAACTGCAGTTGTGCACTGTCCATATGATATTTTATGAGGATTTTCTGACTGATTTCACATAGGAAATTTTGAAGAGAGTATTGTAATCAAATACAGATTTGACCAAGGTTACTACAGGCTACTTTGTGGGTAACCACTACTGCCATGGTTTGTATAAGGTTGAATGTGCCCCTAAAAGGTTCATGTCCAAGAATCTTGTTCCCCAGTGTCTTGATGTTAAGAGGTAGTGGAAACTTTAAGAAATGGACCTACATGGGGGCTAATCAGGTCACTGGGGCATCACTCTTGGAGGAGACTAATGTAGTTTCTATGAGACTCTGGTTAGTGTCTGCAAGAGTAGGTTTTTATAAAAAGAATGATCTTGGCCACTGAATCCCTCTGGCTTCTTGTCCCATCATATGACCTCTCTTGCACACATTCCTGCCATTGTGATAGTTTCTATCATAAGGCTGTCACCAGAGATGAGCAAATATTGGTACTGTGCTCTTGGACCTCCAAAACTATGAGCTAAATAGGCCTCTTTTCCTAATACATTTTCCACCCTCAGGCATTTGTTGTATCAACAACAAAGAGATTAAGACAACTACCAGTCTGGATTTAGTTTAAAAAATTTATGTAGAGTCTCAATGGAAATATAAGGCCTAGAAACTCCTATGATTGTAACCTGAAATAGCTCTCACTCTGGTGAACTCCTAAATAGACTTGATGTTGATCCATCTTTCATACACATGCATGTGATCCTAGCTTTATGTAAAAAAAGAATCTTTTTAAAGAGGCACATTGAATTGAGTTTTAAATCATTGAAACTTGGCTCTCATATTTTAGAATAAAAATCTTTCTAAATGAAGACTATGTTGACTATTCTGCTTTTCAAATATATGTATATACACACATATGTTTATATATATACATACATATGAATGTGTACACATTATTCTTCTTATTGCTTCCAAGTTCTGTTTATTGCTCTTTGCTTCATATTTCATAATTATATTCACTCCATACAAAATTATATCATCTGTTGTGTATAGTTAATGTCAGAGAGATTCAGTGAATTAAATAAGATATGAGAAGCCCTGGGAAAATTATAGAAAATTTGTTTAGGGATGTGGATAAATTATTCAGTCACACAGTGGCTTGTGAAGGAAGGAAATTAGGATACGTAAGTAAAAAGATATTTTGTTACTCAGTTTTGAAGAGAAGTCAGAGAAGAGGAATACAAGAATTTTAATATAGATTGTAGAAATATAGATAAGAATTAAGATGCATTCTACAGAGATGCTAGGTACGTTGTAAGTAGTACATCAGATATACTAGGCCAAAAGCAGAGAATGAGTGGGCTGGGAAAGTGATCATCAAACAGTATTCATGGTATAGCAGTGATATTCAAAGACAGATGAGAGCCCCTGGAAGCTCATGTACATGGAGAAAAGTAGAGACCTCAGATCTGAAACTGAGGTATTTCAGAACTAGAAGAGAAGAAAGCCACAAAGGAGCAGTGAGGCAGGGTGGTATACAAGCCAAACTGAAAAAGAGACCAGGGTGGAAATTATAGCAAACACTGCTGGGAGGTGGAATCAGATGGGAACCAAGAATGGATCACAGATTTGGTGATGTGGAGATAATGGGTGACCAGTATGAGAGAAGACAGCAGAGGTTGGAAGGAAACTCCAGAAGGTGAAGAGCCAAAGTGTTCTTGCCATTTTACTAGAAAAGGGACTGAAGAAACAGTGTAGATGTGGGGTCGGAGAGGATATTTTAAAGCTAGGAACTCCTATAACCCAATTATTTAATGGATGGTGAAGATCTGTTAGGGAAGAAAAATGTATAGTCCTAGGAAGAGCTAGCACAGACCTCTTCAAGGGCTCCATCATAAAACTTGACCAGCACTCCCTCTGATGGCCAGCAGATGAACAAACCCCAGCCTCTCTCCTAGTCCCCCACCCCTCCACGGGGTTGTTTCCCTGCTCACGCGTGTATAATTATTCAGACAAGGATATAAGCACCAAGAAGATCAGGATGGCTATTTCAATAATCCATATCTCACTGGATAGCATTCAGAGAAGTACATTGTAAAGATTTAGAAAGGCAATAGAATATTCAAATGGGATAACTGCTACATGGTTCTCAGAGTAAGAATCCCAGGCCAGCAGCATCAGCATTACTTGGGAACTTTGAGATGCAGATTCTCAGGACCACCTCAGCCCTACTGAATCAGAAGTTCCAGTGATTCTGAGGCTATCTTAAGTTTGGGCATCATCACTTATTTCAAACAAGTATTTGAAGAAAAATAAGTCTTGTCCATACTTTGTAGAATAAGAGTTTCACTCAGGTTCACATTTTTAAACTGTTTTTAGGCCAATTTTCTGGTGCTTCAATAAAATTTTTTTGATTAAACATTTGTAAGGCCACTTTCCTCAACTTTGTATTTTATACTTTGCATACTATAAAGACAAAAATAGTTTGTGCTTTTGTAGTAAATTTTTTCCTATAAAATAATTGTCCTTTTTTTTTTTTTTTTTTTTTTTTGGCTTTTTAGCTTCCCTGATCCTAGATCTAGGACACAGAAATTAAAAGATAAGCTTGGAAATATTTGTGGCAGGAAATAAGAAAGTATTTAATCTAATGTGATCTTACAGAAAGGACTCAGTAACCAGCTTGGAGCGGACAACTCTGCCCAAATCTGAGACAACTAAGCATCAAGTATAGTGACAATAATGGATTATATCACATTTGGGGAAAAATATATGTTTCTATAGCAATAGTAAAACAAAGAGGAGCCTGAGGAGAAAAGAAAATTCTTTTCAAATACCAATTATTAATAGTAGAAAAAGGGAAAAATTGGAATATTACAATTTTGTTCCATGATAAAAGAAACAGTGGTGATCATTTATAACTTTCAAAACACCTGAGTCAAATTTGTTGGGAGAGAGGACATTCACAGAGTCTCAAATTACTGCCTTACAGAATACTTACTAATTTAAACTGTAAAAAAGACTCTTTGAAAAGGAGAGATCTGGTGGACATGATTTTGTCTGATCAGAATGATACTGGGAGGTGTACCATTGCTCATGAATTCTGCTTTCTTAAGTATATCTTTTATGGAACATCTGCAATGAGAGATAATCTGAGATTTTGGGATGCAACAGGGAACATGGACACAGAGGGAATTAATTTAGATTAGATGAGGGTGTTTCTGAGACAGTAGCATTTCAAAGCAGACAGCTAATGGAGACTTCCTTGCAAAAGCTGTTAAGGGCAGAGTAACTGGACAAGGTAGAGCAAGTTAGAAGACAGAGCACATCTTCAAAGACCCTGAGGCAAAAGAGGCATGACTTTGGAAGAATTGAAAGGAAACTAATATGTTAGTTTTCCATTGCTGCTATGACAAATCACCACAAACTTTGCAACTTAAATACAAATCTATTATTTTACAGTTCTGTAGGTCAGAAGTACAGTATAAGTTTCACTAGGCTAAAACTGACTATCCCTAGAGAACTTTCTTTTCTGGAAGAGAATGTGTTCCCTGCTCATTTGGATTGTTGGAAGAATTCCATTCCTTGCTGCTGTAGGATCAAAATGCCCCTTTTCCTTCTTATTGTTGGCTAAGGGCCATTTGCAGTTCTGGAGGCCACTTTGTTCCTGAGCTCATGACCCCTTCCCTCAGATTTCAAAGCTAGCAATGAAGGTGGAGCGCTTCTCAAGTCGTTTCTCTCACTGACAACCAGGAAATTGTTCTCCCTCCATGCTTAAGTTGTGTGATTATACTGAACCTACCCATTTGATCCAAGATTATCTGACTATCTAGAGTCCTAAAACCTTACTCACATCCATAAATTTGCTTTTTCTGTGTAAGGTAACATAGTCACAGTTTCCAGGGACCAGGACATGGACACCTTTGGGTGCTATTATTCTTCCTGCCATAAAAGAAGATGAGGAAAATACTCAGGATGGAATATTTTCATTTCCTAGATGGTTCCAGATAAGTTGCTCCTTTCTAATCATGAAACCTTTGATGATTCACTATTACCTAAAGAATTAAATTCAAACACACTTGCTTGTCATTGTAAGACTTTCCATGCTCCAGGTAAAATGACCATTATATTCTTCACACAGCCACCTTGGACATTCCAGCTACCTTGTATGAATGACTTGGGGTGCTCTGGGGAAGAGTTCCATAACTACTTATCCTTACTTTTATCCAGGCTTGCCTTTCTCCCTGAAATGTTCCTCTTACTCTGAAATCTCTTTCTCTTGGTATCCATCATTTGCAGCTCATTTCCTCCATAGCTATGCTTACATTCACCCCAGCACGTAAGCACACATGAACGTGCACACGCATTCTTCCAGCTCTTAACAGTATTCTATGGCACATGACGTCTATATTTTCCGTATATGACTGGATCTATAAGGGCAAGGACTATGGGCTGAGATGGAAATACTTGTTGTTTTTGTTTGTTTGGTTGGTTTTTAAAATCTCCTTTCTGGTTAGTTTATTTCTTAGGTTTCCTCAAGTCAGATCTGACTAATAGTAACCCTTTGTACACCAGAATGAAACACTAACACTGTGCCATGCACACAATCATTTTAAATATAGTACTGGAAAATGAGCCCCTAGGCTGGAAGCATTCAAGAAATGACTGAGAAGAGTTGCCTCCTCAAAGTACAGTTGACCTCAATGATGGGAGTAAAGCCCTTGGGACCTCCTTTTGCTAATGTGGCATGACTCAAAATGAGAAGAAACATAATGGCTGCAACAATGGCTCAAACATAAAAAGATTGTGTACATGAGACAGTGTTGTGTGCTGTTTTGTTCTATTGTACATAAAAAGCTCACTTTGAGTCAGATCTGGCTCCATGGCACCCAACAACAACAATAACATATTTGTCAGTGCTTCTCTGCTAGTCATAGGGTTTTCAATGGCTGTTTTGGGAGTGGGCTGCTGGGGGTGTCCTTCTCCCTAGTCTACCTTAGACTAGAAGCTCAGCTGAAACCTGTCCACCATGGGTGACCCTGCTGATATCTGAAATACCAGTGGCATAGATTTTAGCTGCAGCGGTAGCCCTGTGGCATCCGATCCCGTCAGATCTCAGAAGCTAAGCAGGGTAGGGCCTGGTTAGTACCTGGATGGGAGACCACCTGGGAACACCAGAAGCTATAGGCTTGGGAGAAGGACCTGGCAACCCCCTCCCCAAAATCAATCTGCCATTGAAAACCCTATCAACAGCAGAGAAGCACTGACAATAGTGTTTCCCCTGTTGTACAGAGGGTCGCTATGAGTCGGATGCCGACTTGACAGCACCTAACAACAACAACAACAAGATTTTAGCATCAAAGCAACATGCAAGCCCCATAGCAGGACAAGCTGAGAAACACAGGGGCATCCTTTCTAATTAGTTGGTGGTAATACCAAGCTAGTAGCTAAATATTTGTGATTTCATCCATGACTGTGACCATTTTTCATTTATCTTTGTTGTTGTCATTATTGTTAAGTGCCATCGAGTCAGTATCTGACTCATAGCGACCCTACATACAACAGGCGAAACACTACTGTCAGTGCTTCTCTGCTGTTCATAGGGTTTTCAGTGGCAGAAGGGCTAGGGCTGCAGGCTAAAGTGTTGCCCAGGCTGTCTTCGAACTTGCGGTCCTCTTGCCTCATCCTCCACAGCTCATTGATTCCCAGCACGTACCACCATGACCAGCAAAGTGTGTAGCCCAAGCTGGCCTTGAACTCATGATCCTCCTGCCTCATCCTCTTCAGCGAGTCGCATACCAGTGTGTGCCACCATGACCAGCTTTATCTTTGTATCTTCCATTAAATGTGTCCCCACCCATGTCCATCCACCCACAGACAACAAAGTTATGAATTATCTTTGATAATTTGTATCTTGTTGGTTTTCTGCTTATAAAGAGCTTTGTAAATTTTGACCATGGCATATAACACATTAATGATGACTTCAAGATTTTTTTTCTTGTACAATTTTAATTGGATTTCAAATCCTTGACTTATATTTTCTGTGAATATTATACCATGTGGTACACACAGAATATATTTTTTCTTTTCTTTTTCCAAAATAGGAAAGCACACACGCACACACAAACACAAAAAATACATAAATGAATAAACAACAACAAAAAAATCAGATTAATTTTGGCATTTTTAAACATGTGTGTTTAATGTCATGCTAGGTTTATTCTTGGCTCCAATTTTCCCCACTCTAGATTGTTTGTTCGTCTTTTCATTTCTCTGACATGTCCATGTCCTGAAAATATAATCTCATCAGAGACGTCTCCATTTTTTGATTGCCTTACCCTTTCATTCTTTCCTTTATTTCTTCTTTCTCTTCTTTATTCTTATTTGGTTTGTATTTCTTTATATCTTTGAACATTTGAAAGCCACAGAATAAAATAAAGAATATACACATCACCTATAACCCAACCACACAGAATAAGTTGAACTATTTGATTTTCACCTTTTTAATATTAATAGGTATTTTTAATATATAAGTGAATTTCCTTTTTTTCTTTCAAAGAAAAATTTTGATATTAGTCATAAAATTTTTCCTTTTAATTTCACTTCTAATCCTTTTTTGAATCTTTTTAGCTCTTTTATTTGCTAGATTATGATATATGCTGTTCCACTGAAAATCATATTTATATTATCAAATCTTCCATGTATATAGCATCATACTTTACAAACCATCCTGAAAATTTTTTATTGATTAGTTTTTATTACAAATCATTCTGAAAAATTAAAAATTTTCTATGTTGCTATATCCCCATTTGTCTATCAGTTTGTCATACTATAGGGACTTGCATGTTGCTGTGATACTGTGATATTGTGCCTCCTGTATTACAGATACCAGCAGGGTCACCCATGGTGGACAGGTTTCAGCAGTGCTTGCACACTAAGTTAGACTAGGAAGTAGGACCTGGTAACCCGCTCCCAAAACAATTAACCATTGAAAACCCAAGGAGTAGCAGAGAAACATTGTCAGATATAGTGCTAGAAAATGAGCCCTCCAGGTTGGAAGGCACTCAAAAGAAAACTGGGAACAGTTGCCTCCTCCAAGTAGTTGTTGCTGTTAGATGCCATCAAGATGAGTCTAATTCAGAGCAGCCCTATGTACAACAGATGAAACACTCCCTGACACTGGAATTGGAACATGGAATGTACATAATATAAATCTAGGAAAATTAGAAATTGTCAAAAGGGAAATGGAGCACATAAACATAGACATTCTAAACATTGTTTGTTGTTGTTGTTGTTACGGGCCTTCGAGTCAGTGTCCAACTCATAGTGACCTGCGTACAACAGGTGAAACACTATTGTCAGTGCTTCTCTGCTGTTCATAGGGTTTTCAATGGCAGATTGAGTTTTGTGAGTGGGTTGCCAGGTCCATCTCCCAAGCCTACAGCACTTGGTGTTCCCAGACGGTCTCCCATCTAAGCACTAACCAGGCCCTACCCTGTTTAGCTTCCAAGATCTGACGGGATCAGATGCCACAGGGCTACAGCTGCAGGCTTCTAAACACTGTTGTTGTTGTTAGGTGCTGTCGAGTCGGTATCTGACTCATAGCGACCCTCATAGGGTTTTCAATGGCTGACTGTTTCAGAATTGCCTTGGGAGTGGATTGCCAGGCCCTTCTCCCATTTTTGCGGTGCTGGGAATCGAACTCGGGACCTCAGAGACTGCAGCGCAGTGCTCTACCAACTGAGCTAAATCCCAGCCCTTCTAAACATTAGTGAGCTAAAAATGGACTTTCATGGGCCATTTTGAATCAGATAATTATATGGTCTACTATGCTGGAAATGACAGATTAAAGAGAAATTGTGTTGCATTTATCATCAAAAAAGACATCTTAAGATCTGTCCTGAAGTACAATGCTATCAGTGATAGAAAAATATCATATTCCTACAAATAAGCCCAGTTAATATGAGTATTATTCAAATTTATGCACCTTCCACTAAGGATACAAATGAAGACAGTGTAGATTTTTACCAGCTCCTGCAATCTGAAATAGATTGAACATGCAATCAGGATATGCTGATAATTCCTGGTGTCTGTAATGCAGAAGTTGGAAACAAAGAAGGCTCTGTAGTTGAAAAGTATGGCTTTTATGACAGAAACAATGCTAGAGATCACATGATAGAATTTTGTTAGATCAATGACCTTTTCATTGCACATTTTTTTTTCACAAACATAAATGGTGACTATACACAGGGAATTCATCAGATGGAACATACAGGAACCAAATTGACTACATTTGTGGAAAGAGACAATGGAAAAGCTCAATATTAAGTGTCAAAACAAGACCAGGTGCTGCCTGGGGATCAGACCATCAACTACTCATATATAACTTCAAACTGGAACTGAAGAAAATTAGAACATGTGCACAAGAGCAAAAGTATGACTTTGAGTATATCCCACCTGAGTTTAGAGACCACACAAGGACAGGTTTGATGTGTGAGACAGTAATGATTGAAGATCAGAGGAGTTCTGGCATGACATCAAAGATATCCTTCATGAGTAAAGCAGATTATTCAAAAGACAAGGAAAAAAGGCCAAATTAAATGTCAAAAGAGACTCTGAAACTTTCCCTTGATTGTAGGCAGCTTAAGTAAAAGGAAGACACAATGAAGTTACAGAACTAAACAAGATTTCAAAGGGAAGCTTGAGAAGACAAAATCAAATATTTTTTCTCCCTTTATTGGCAAATATTGGTGGGGTACTGAGTAATACAGCATTGGCTTTTTCTGTTATGCAACTATCACAGCACTTTTTGTTACACTTTTATCAATTTACAAGGTTATGGAAGCTTTGGACTAATATGTAGTAAAACTCATATGCATATTGTTCCTCTATTTTTCCATGTACGCATGAAGTTGTATCATTTACAGTGAGAATATCCTCTCCCCCTTTATCCCTCAACATTGTTTTTCTTCTCCATCCTAACTTTCACAATCTTCTCTTCCCTTTGCTTGTTCCCTCAGTCCTTCTTTCTACCCTTTATATTATCCCTTCTTTGCTAAGTTTAACTGTGCATTTTTATAAAACAACTTATGTATAGAATTTTTTCTTCCTTTAAATAAGATTGAGTTCCCACATATGAGTGAGATCATGTGGTATATCTCTGTTTGAGCTTGTGTTCACTCACTTAAGATGATATTCTCCAGTTCCATCAATTTTCTTGCAAATGACATTATTTTGTTTTTTTAAATTGCTGAGTAATATTCCATTGTGTATATGTACCATAACTTTTGTTATCCATTCTTCTGTTGATGGGCACCTTTGTTGGTTTCATATCCTTGCTATTGTAAAGAGTGCTGCATTGAATATGTAGATACAGATGTCTCTATAGTATGACTTTTCTCCTTTTGGGTATATTTCCAGTAGCTAGGTCATATGGTGGTTCTATTTTTAGTTTTCTGAGGCATTTCTATATTGATTTCCAAAGTGGTTGAGCTGATTTATAGTCCCATGAACAGTGTAAGAGGGTTCCTTTCCCGCCCTCCCCCCGGCCCACATTCTTACCAGCATTTATTATTTGTTTTGTTGATCTTGGCCATTCTTAGTGAAGTTAGGTGGAATCTCAGAGCTGTTTTGATATGCATTTCCCTAATGACTAGTGATATTGAGCATTTTTTTCATGTGTTTCTTAGCTTTATGAACTTCCTCATTTGAGAACCATCTGTTCATTTCCTTTGCCTACTTGTGCATTGGGTTATTTATTGTCTTGGGATTTGCTTTCTTGAGTTCTTTGTAAGTTCTAGAAATTAGTCCTCTGTCAGATGTGTATGATGTGACGATTTTCTCCCATTCTGTGGGCTTGTCCTTGACTCTGTAGATTGTTTCTTTTGCCATACAGACGATTTTTTTTTGTAGTACTGGGGGTTCAATCCAGGGCCTTGCATTTGCATACTTTGCAAGTGTTGTACCACTGAGCTGTGCCTGTCAGCCCATTTTTTTTTACTTTTTTGAGACAGAGTCTCACTAAATTATGCAGACTCCCTCTGGTCTCGAACTTGCAATTCTCTTGTCTCTGCCTCCCGAGTTGCTGGGATTATAGGCATGTGCCACCACACCTGGCTTAGAAGATTTTTAATTTCATGTAATCCATTTGTAAATTTTTGGTGCCCTTTCCTGAGCAATTGGAGTCTTATTAAGGAAATATCTTTCCTATGCCTATGTGTTGGAGTGTGTTTCCTATCTTTTCTTCTAGTAGTTTTAAGGTTTCTGGCTTTATGTTGAGGTCTTTTATCCATTTTGAGTTGACTGTCATGCAAATTGAGAGATACAAGTCTATTTTTATTTTTCAGCCAATGGATATCCATGTTTCCTAGCACCATTTGTTGAAGAAGCTATCTTTTCTCCAATTTGCATTCTTAGTCCCTCTTGTCAAAGATCAGGTGGCTATAGTTGCATGGGTGGACCTCTAGATCTTCAATTCTGTTCCACTGGTCCTCAGGCCTATTTTGGGGCCAGTACCAAGCTGTTTTTGCTATTATAGCCCTGTAGTATAGTTTAAAGTCAGGGATTATGATCCTGCCTGCACTGCTTTTGCAGCTTAAGATTGTTTTAGCTATACGTGGTCTTTTGTGTTTCCATATACATTTTTGGATTATTTTTCTATTTCTGTAAAGTTCATCACTGGAATTTTAATGGAAATTGCATTGAATCTGTAAATTGCTTTTGGTAGTAGAGCCATTTTTATAATATTCATTTTCTCAATCCATGAGCAGGAATAGTCCTTCCACCTTCTAGTGCCCTCTGTGATTTCTTTCTTCAATGTTTTAAAGTTTCCCTTGTAGAGATATTCAGGATCTTTGGTTAGATTGATTCCTAAGTATTTAAGTTTTGGGTGGGCTATCGTGGAAGGGATTGTTGCCTTAATTTCCTCTCTTGCTGATCATAGTGGGTGTAAAGGAAAGCTACTGATTTTTGAACATTAATTTTGTATCCTGCTACTTTTCTGGAGTTGTTAATTAGGTCTAAAAGTTTTCTAGAGGAGTTTTGGGGATCCTTTAGTAAAAGATCATGTCATCCATGAATAAGGATAATTTGACCACTTCCTTGCCTGTCTGTATCCCTTTGATTTCTTTCACTTGTCTGATTGCTCTGGATAAGACTTCAATCATAATATTGAATAAGATAAAAGAGAGTGGATGTCCTTATCTTGTTCCTAGTCTTAGAGGAAATGGTTTCAAATTTTCTCCATTTAATATGATATTGGCTGCATGTATGTCATAAATGGCCTTTATGATGTTGAGTTATTTCTCTATTATGCTTATCTTCTCCAGGGTTGTTTTTAATCATGAAAAGATGTTGCATGAAAAGGTCTTCTTAGCATTGATAGACATGATCATGTGATTTCTGTTTGCAAGTCTCCTGATATGCTGAATTACATTGATTAAAATTAAATATTATAATGTCATGTGCAAAGAGGTGGAGATAGAAAACAAAAGGGAAAACATACTCTGTTTTTCTCAAGCTTAAGGATTTAAAGAAAACATGCAAGCCATTAGTGGCAGTAAAGATTCTTCAGGGAAAATATTAAATGACATAGGAAACATCAAAAGAAGATGGAAGGAATATCCAGAGTCATTATAAAAAAAGAATAGACAGATGGCCAACCATTTCAAGAGATTACATATGACCAGAAACCAATGGTACTGAAGGACAAAATAGAAGCTGCTTTGTAGGAATTGGTGAAATAGAGAGCTCCAGAATTGATGGAAAACCAATAGAGATGTTTCAACAAACAGGTGTAGCACTGGAGGTGCTAACTTGTTTATGCCAAGAGATTTGTAAAACAGCTACCTGGCAAACTGACTAGAAAAGATCCATATTTATGCCTAACCTCAAGAAGGGGCAGCCAAACAAATGTGGAAATTATTAAGTGATATCATTAATATCAGAGAACGTAAAATTTTGTTAAAGATCATTCAAAAGTGCTACAGCAGTATATTTACAGGGAACTGACAGAAAATCAAGCTAGATTCAGAAGAGGGTGTCATTGGGGAAAATCATTGCTGATGTCAGATGGATATTAGCTGAAAGTGGAAAATACCAGAAGGATGTCCATCTGTATTTTATTGACTCTGCAAAGGCATTTGACTCTATGGATCATAATAAATTATGGATAACACTGTGAAGAATGTGTATGCCAGAGCACTTAATCATACTCATGAGGAATCTGTACATGGACCAGGAGGTTGTTATTTGAACAGAACAAGGAAACTCTGCTTGGTTTAAAGTCAAGAAAGGTGTGCATCAGGGCTGTATTGTTTTACCATATATCTTCAATCTTTATGCTGAGTAAATAACTCTAGAAGCAGGACTTTATGAAAAAGAATACAACATCATGATTGGAGGAAGACTTATTAACAACCTGCATTATGCAGCTGACACAACTCTGCTTGCTGAAAGTGAAGAGGATTTAAAACATTACTGATGAAGATCAAAGAACATAGCCTTCAGTATGGATTGTACCTCAACATCAACAAAACAACAATCCTTAAAACTGAGTCAGTGTGCAACTTCATGATAAATGAAAGAAAGATTGAGGTTGTCCAAGATTTTGCTTTACTTTACAACAGCCATGGAAACAGCAGTCAAGAAATCAAAAGATGCATTGCTTTGGAAAAAAATGTTGCAAAAGACTTCTTTAAAGTATTGAAAAGTTAAGATGTCACATTGAAGACAAAAAAGTGCACCCTACTCATGTCATGGTGTTTTTAGCCACATCATATGATTGCAAAAGCTGGACATTGAATAAAAGAGACAGGAAAAGAGTTGATGCTTTTGAATTATGATGCTGGAGATGAATATTGAGTATACCATGGACTGCCAAAAGAACCAACAGATCTGTCTTAGAAGAAGTGCAACCAGAGTGCTCCTTGGAAGCAAGGATGGCTAGCCTGTATCTTATGTATTTTGGATATGTTGTCAGAAGGGACTAATCCCTGGAGAAGGATATCATGTTTGGAAAAGTGGCAGATCAATGAAAAAAGGGAGATCCTCAACTAGATGAATTGATACAGTGCAACAATGCACTTAAACATAAAAAAGATCACGTGCCTAGTATAGAATTGGGGATATTTTTGTTCTGTTCTACATAGCTTCCCTGTGAGTTGGACCCAATTTGACAGTACCTAACAACAATGTTGCTATGTGTACTAATTCATCCTTCAAACAAAAATAGTCTTTATCCAATTTCATTTATCCAATATCCTACTGGTGGACATTTATTTAGCCTCCACTACCATAAAAGGTTCTGGCCCACATACTTTTGTGTTTATAAGCTAATGTTGCTCTAGAGAGGTAGCATGGCGAGTAATGGAAAGAAGAGCTTGGGAGCCACACTAACATGTCATGCTTTCTTGCCAGGGGAACTTGGTTGAGGTTTCATCTCTCTGCAACTTAGTTTGTCCTTCCATGAAATGAGAATAACAATAGTTTCTATGTCTTATGGTTGTCATGCGAATCTGATGAACTTATACCAGAAAAGGACTTTGAGTTGTGCTTTACCATACAAGCAGTCTAGGCCTGTGAGCTATCACTGTTATTGTAGGGTTGGATTAAGGAAGACATATATTCAGGTTTCATCAATATGCCAATTTGCTTCACATAACTTTTTAAGTATTTGATATTATCAGATGCTTTAAATTTTTGTTTAGAAGGATAAAAAATGAATAAAATCTCCTTTTTTTAATTGAATTTTTCTGATTACTAGTGAAATTGATTTGCTTTTGAATGTTTATTGGCCACTCCATTTCATCTTTGGTCTATTCATATTTTCTGCTTATTTTTCTATTATTGCCTTTTTTGTTGTTAGTAGGGATTTTTTGTGTATTCTGAATTCTAAACTCTAATCAGTTGTATATGGTGTAGGTGTGAAAAGAATCAACATCTTTATACTTAATATTCATATATAATTCATCTCTCATTACTAAGATATTCTCTTATTTCCTTCGGTGAAACTATATAAAATCTTTTCATGAAGATCTCCATTTCTCTTTTTTCTGTTTTCTTTTCCCTTTTAAGATCTTTGCTTTCTAATTTTATTATATATGTTCAAGAAAAGTTTTCTCCCTATTAATTTTTTGAAATGAGTCTAGACTTCCTTTGTAAGATCATTTTTATAAATGTTCCATGTTGAAAGTTATATATATTTAGTGTCATTAAAGTTGCAGAGTTCAATACATATATTTATAGTATGAACACTGGGTTGTTCAATCCTTCCATATACTTAACGGTTTTTGTCTACTTGATTTATGAGTGTCTTAGGGATACATATTATAACTTTCTCATATATAGTTGTTGTTTTTTTAAATTTTTTTAAGTAATTGGATGTAGGATTGAAGTCAGGGCCTTACACATACTTTGCAAGCACTCTATCACTGAGCTGCATCCTCAGCCCTGTTTTTTTGTTGTTGTTGTTTTGTTTTGTTTTTAATCTTGAGACAGGGTCTCACTAAGTTGCACAGGCTGCCTTTACCTTTGAACTTGCAGTCCTCCTTGTTCTGTCTCCTGAATCATTGAGACTACAAGTGTGTGCCACTGGGCCCAGCCCATTTTGTGCATTTTGTCAAGTTTTTTTCAAAATATTCTTTTTTGATATCTTATTGGAGTTTTCACCTTTGTGTAGTTAAATTTTCATTTTTTAGAACTACTCCTTTTTTAGTTTAGTGTTTTAAAATCTGACCTCTACCTTGTATTCTCTTCCTTTACTGTTACAAACTTGATGGTAACATGGCCATTCCTGCTCCCTCTCCAAGTTTCCATTAATTCTACTTAGCCAGACAGATTATTCTTTTTATGACTGTATCCATATTACTAGTTCCATGTGTGGTTTGTCTACCTTCTGAGATGTGAATATATTAATAAGTCAAGTTGTTGTTAGGTGCCCTCAATTGGCATCCAACTCATAGCAATTCTATGTCCATCAGGCAAAACGGTATTGTTACTGCTTCTCTGCTATTTATAGGGTTTTCAATGGCTGATTGTTTTTTAGGGAGTGAGTTTCTGGGTCCTTGTCCCAAACCTACAGTACCTGGTGTTTCTAGGCAGTCGCCCATCCAAGTACTAACTAGGCCCAGCCTACTTAGCTTCTGAGATCTGATGGGCTTGGAAGCCACAGTGGTACAGCTGCAGGCAAACAAGTCAAGTAGATATTTAATAATATGCTCTCTTTCATCAGAACTATAGTTTCCTTCAGAAATCTATGAAACACTTGCAGAATCATGGTATTTGATAAGGGTGAGAAAAAAAGGATGGTAAAATAAGAGTTTTCTTCAAACACAGGCACCCTCCAACTGAAGTACAATTTGTATTCCAAGATTTCAGTTATAAAGTGATTATCTGGAATTTAGAGGATGTTTGTTCTCCAAAACCATACACAAGTTATTTGCCAGCTGTTTTCAGTTGTTAATTATGAAGCCTCTTCCCTTCTGTGTTACTACTTTTCCCTGAGGACCTATTTTCCTGGATATTTTTCTTTCATCTACCATAAATTGTTCAGTGGTTAGTAATAATGAAATAAATAAAGTAGTAACTTTAAACTCTATTAGGTTTCAAAGTTCATAGCTAAGTACATTTTTCCTCTTTCAATTCCCTCTGCCTTTGCTAAAAGTCCATTGTTTTTACATGACTTAAGTCTATGATACCACATCTGTCTCTTCAGTACTGACAAAATAGATAGCTGTTCATTTCTAGTCCTTCTCTCTCTTTTAAAGGAGAGGCTGAGGCCTGAAGATGTAGACAATATGAGGAAGGGAGGCAATTACACTCAATTGGGATCTGCTAATAAATTTTTTCCTATGCTGCCTAGTCTTTCAACTTCATACAAAGAAAGTCAAAGACTTTAGAAATATATTTAAAATTTGGACAGACATGCACACACAGAGAATATAGCCATGTATAAACCAAAGATAGGCCTGGAATAGATCCTTTCTACACAGAGTCCTCAGAAGGAACAATCCTGCTTACTTCTAGCCTCCAGACTGTGACAATAAATTTCTGTTGTTTAAGCTAAAAAAAAAAAAAAAAAAAAGAAATATATTTAAAGATCTGATTTTGTCAATTTTCTTCACATAAATTAGATGCAGTGACTAATAGTTGTCAACTTCAATAGGTCTCAGCAGTGTTTCTGTACATACAGAAAACTAGCTTTGGAAGGCAGCGTTCTGTGTGGTGGGTAAGTCTGCACTCAGATGTCTCTGTAAGTGTTCAGTGCCATCTTAAAACAGCATCACTTATTTCCTCTTACAAGAGGTATGGGGACAATCTGAATCTACAAGATTCCTTCCACAAGCTGATTTATGTGAATCTCTCCTGATTCTATGTGATATGAATAAGAATTCACATAGTGACTGTGTTAATTTCCTAGGGCTGCCATATGCTAACCTAAATGACTTAAATAGTAGAAAATTTCTCATGGTTCTGGAAGCTAATGGTCTAACATCAAGGTTTCAACTGGTTTTGTTTCTTCTGAGGCTTCCCTCCTTGGCTTGCAGATGGATGTTTTCCAGTTGAGACTTCACATGGTCTTTCCTGTTTTCATATATCATTTGTGTCTCTGTGTACAAATGCCCTCTTGTCATAAGATACCAGCTGGATTGGATTGGGGCCCACTCTAACAGCCTCATTTTAGCTTAATCTCACATATAAATATCCTCTCTCTGAATACAGTGACATTCTGAGGACCTGGGGGTCAGGAGTACAACAAATGAATTTTGGAGGAACACAATTCATTCTCTAACCATGACTTTCAAAAATAATAACAAAATGTGCCAAGGAGATGATGAAAAATAAAGGTGAGCTGAGGTCCTACCACCATGTCCAGTGAATCTCATTAGATCCTTTCAATACACATGGGCAGGACTAACAGGATTCTCAGCCTTAGGTCTGCACTTGGGCTCTGACCTTCTGCCCACACTCCAGTCCTTGTATCCTTTGACACTAACCTCCTCACTTTTGTCCAACTATGTCATTGTGTTTGAGGTCTGCATTGGGAACCAGGTTTACCTCTATAGCTACTGCTTTCTCAGATGCTCCTTCTCTGATCTTTTGTCTCTTCTGCTTAGCTTCTTGGCAACTCTAGCCTTCTGCTTCTGAAGCCCATTTTTTCCCTCTTGTCTACCAAGGTCTTAAGTTTCTGCTGGCAACCCAGTCCATTCAGCAATGTGAACTTGTATTACTCCTTAAATCGTTGCACAGGATTCAGTTTGTACTTCAAGTCACATCCACTCTCTCATCCTCCTTTGTGGAGCAAAGAGGCAACATGGTTCGAGCTGCCTTAGACAGGTATTGGAATCCATTAGCTACTTTTACATATTGTATAATTGAACTTTGCTGCTACCATTCACTTTTGTATGGCTATGTTAAAAGCAATGTTGGCTGTGTAAGGAGTCCTGTGGCAATAAATCCTTCCAGTCAGCTTTCTTATTCAGGAAACCAGTGAAAAACAGTAAGAGAAGGACTAGGTCTATGGGGATTACGTGACTGTTATCTTTATTTTATTTATTAGACTTTTCAAGTTGCAGAACTCTCTGTTGCTAAGGCAATGGATTCCAGTAAGTATAGTTTGCCTTTTAAGTTTCTGAAATCTCTGCTGCAAAGGAAAGATGACAATTTATTGAAGAAAGAAAGGGTAAAACATTGATATTGCCAATTACAAAATAAGCTTAATACCTGCTATAGGAAGATGTAGTCTGGAGAAACCTGATGGAACAAGAGGACATAATATGGGATGTGTTTATAGCATGTGTCCATATGTACTAATGTATGTACATAATATATATATGTGTGTATGTATGTATTTCATGACCTAATACTCAGATATAAGATTAAATTATTTATCTCTTAATATTGGTACTATTAAAATATTCTAGTAATAGATATTTTATATGTACTAGATGAGAATATTAAATCTGAATAGATATTTTGGGGACACAGATAATAATCGTGAAATTGAAAACAACCACTGATGGCTCAACAGATGAAAATAAAACTGTTTCACTATGTTGGACTTATGCCATAGACAAAATGAAATAGTTACTAAAGGATCTAGCAGCTAAACCACATCCAAAGTGAAAAGGCAAATAAATCATGAATTATTTTCACACATATCAAAGCTTTGTTCTATAAAAAGGACTTAGTCTAAAAAGCTGGGCTTAATCTCACTTTTTCTCAAGAAAAATGCAATAAAAGATGCATACTGATGATGCAATAAAATATGCTCAGAACATTTAATACCTTTTCAGTAAAGCAAAACTGAAAAATGTATGCTTTCCATTTGAAAGATGAATGTTACTTTTCCAGAAATCATAAAAGTTCCTACTCAAATGGAATGATCATTTCTTTCATTCTAATGACAAGAGAGCAAATTCTTAATATAAATTTTGAAATTGAACCCGAATAGTTTGTACTTATGATTTTAGTTATCAAATTCTAAAGAAATGGTTTTCTTCATATATACGTTTATCTCAGTTTTTAGAGTTGATTCACAGTAAGGCATTGATAGAAGAAAATTAAAGATGATGAAAGTAAATTGTAAGGAAATATTTTTAAGTTAGTTATTTATATTGACACAGTGTCCAGCCCTGTGTCAGTGCTTCTCTGCTACTCATAGGATTTTCAGTTGCTGATTATTTCAGGAGTGGGCTGCCAGGTTCTTCTCCAATTTTTTCTTTCTTTCTTTCTTTTTCTTTTTTTCTTTTCTTTTTTTTTTTTTTTTTTTTTTTTTTTTTTTTTTTTTTTTTTTTTTTTTTTTTTTTTTTTTTTTTTTTTTTTTTTTTTTTTTTTTTTTTTTTTTTTTTTTTTTTTTTTTTTTTTTTTTTTTTTTTTGTGTGTGTGTGTGATGCTAGGGATCAAATCCAGAGGCTCAGAGTGCAGAGCAGCACTCTACCAACTGAGCTAAGTACCAGCCACCATTTCAAATATACTCTCTCCTTAAAACTAGTTCATTTTTTTTAGCAGATATATCAGACCCTATGTTTACTTATTGATGCCAATCTCCTCCAGTGAAAATGTAGTTTGCTTTATCCTGGTGTCTGTTATATGTAGGAACAGGCTTTGAAGTCTGTAGATTTATTGCAGGAAGGCAGAAGAGGAGCTCTCTGGAAGTAACACTGAGAGGTAGAGGAGAATTGGTATGGCCTTCTGCCCCATGGTTGTGGGTGAAGGAACCTTCTGGAGGCCTGTGGTGAACATTTTGTCCCGGAGAGCAAAGGCAAGAAAAGGAACAAGAATTCAGCTGGCTCATTGTTTCCTAAGGTGGGGTGTATGTAGCACTGGTTATGTTGAGATGAATGCCATCATGGAGGCAGTCCACAACCTTTTGGGCACCAGGGACCCATTTTGTGGAAGACAGGTGTGTGTGTGTGTGTGTGTGTGTGTGTGTGTGTGTGTGTGTGTGTGTGTGTTTTGGGATGATTTATGTGTATTACATTTATTTACCCACTGCTCACATCAGTACTGGTCTGTGGCCTAGGGTTGGGGTATTTGTCTGGGGTATTTGTCTACTTTGAGATAAAAGCACTCTGTGCTTATTGCTTTATTCCATTTGTGGAATAAAATGTAACCATCTCAGATTCTCCACTGCAAATGAGACAGATGAGTCCTGCTTAAACTAAAACAAATAACATATAGCAAAAATCATAAAAATGGAATGCAAATGACTCAGGATTGTGAAACATTTAATCCAGTTACAAAGAAAGAGAGAACTTTATAGGAAGTCTTTGGAGATATCAAGAATTTGTTTCCAGAGCATTCAGTGGAAAGGTTTGGAAGTAGGTTAGTAATGATATGCAAAATGGCAAGTTCCAGGAGAAGATGGGTGGAGAGGTGGGGACTGAGAGACAATGAAAAGCCCAGTGGCCTGACAGGTATGGACCACCTTTTGCAAGGACAAGAAGCACTCTTATAGTGAAGAGGGGAGGACAATAACCACTATATAGGACTTCTGTCTTGCCATAGGACCATGTAGGTTTGTCTAATCCCATGGGCATTATTTGACAGAAGAAAATACTTACATTTTGGTCGAGTGAGAGGGAGGTCAATGGAAGAATGTAAATAATTACAAAAAGAATTGGGTGAAAATGATTTTCTGGCCCAAAGAGATGTTTTGAAGACTGATAATTTCAGAAAATGACTTGCAAGTTTTGCTGAAACTCTATACCATCTTCTGAAAACCACTAACTAAACCAGGGCAAGACTGCCTTGAGAGAAGTGATAAAGTTCCTTGCTGAAGTCTCTTTAAATTGAACTGAGCAGAATGAATGTGGTGCCATCTTCATGAAAAGAGGCATGGACCAACCTGAAAGTCTCTTCTGCTTCTAATTGCCTGATTAACATGCTCTTGCTCACATCTTATATTTTCTAACAATTTTTGGAAATCTCTACTAGTGGAAAGATATTTTACAGGGAGATTGAAAGTAATTACAGTGTGGCTTTTTTGCCTCAAATATATAATCAATTTCATTTATTTCCTAAGTAAAACATTCACTGTAGGTTCAATCTTTGAAAGACAACTTGATTATCTGTTCCACTGAACAAGTCAGGAGATATCATTCTCAGTCCTCAATCATAACTTCTTATTATGAAATGTTTATTCCCTAATCATTTTCCTATTGAACAGGGATCTGATTAACATATAACATTGAATGTATGTGTTTCTTGGAAAAGAATCTGAATAAGCAGCATGTAATGTCACTGGAAATAAATTGCTGTACTTAGCACCTTTGCTTTATTTTTATTTTTATTTTTGTAGAGCTACATAATGTCCTGAACATTTTAAACAAGTGTATTGTTCCACACTTCAAAACCAAGGTATAAATGTTCTTTAAAAGCAGGCTAAATAATTTCCTACAAACAGTTATTATCATGGCAGCCTTAAAAAATATCTGGGAAGAAAATAATGTGCATTCTTGTCTGGAAATTCACCTCAAATTAACTTTACACTACAAAATAATGGGGGAAAATTTTTAAAAAGGAACAAAAGTCTGAGTTTTGTACATACTAATATCTTTTTGCAAAAAATACAGATAAAGAAGTAAAAAAATGTTGACCTGAATGTAGAATATTGACTAGTAGAGGTCAGAAGGAGAGGAGTAGATAAAGAGAGGCTGGATTTAATCAGTGTATATTGGAGGCATGTATTGAAATATCACAGTGAACTCCATTAACATGTACAAATAATACATGTTAAAAATAAAAATTAACTCCCCTAACCAAATTAAAATCAGTGTACACCACCTACATTTTCCCAGGCCTTCTTAGTCTAGGCTTGCACTTGGTTAATAGTAACAGTCATAAAATATCAAATATCTGGGTCTACCCCAAACAAGCAAAACTCCTAGAGCACAAGCCCAAAGATTACTTACTTCTAATGTTTCCAGACATTGCGAATGTCCCCTCTGGGGAAAATTACTCTGGTTGAGAGTCACTGTTCTTTTATTATAACTAGAATAGCGCTTCTTCCATAACTCCAGTTCCGACTGGCCCTGACAGTACTCTCTCCCTTTTCCCTTGCCAGTCTCCTCATTTGTATTTATCTTTGGGATGGTCACCATTCTTTTTGATTCCCTCAAATATTCTCACTCCTCTGTAAGTAATCCCTTCATTAAAATCTCTTCAGTGAATCCTTTCAGTTTGTGCCTGTTTTCTGAGATCTCATTTCTCCAGGAGTGTTGTGCAAATAGGTGTGTTGTGTTGAGTATGGTCTTCAGTGGAGGGAGATCTGGATAAGCTATTGCCTGGGGAACTCATATCTCAGTATCTCTAGGATATTGGGTGGGCTGGTCAGGGTCCTCAAACACTTTTCTGATGTCTTGCTTGGAACATATGTGTCAGGATTCCAGAAGCATAGTAGGGGAGAAGACAAAAAGTCTCAATATTCAGTGTAGAACCCTTCACTAAATCTTTCTTCATCTATCATATTCTGATGGTTAACTCTACTTGTTTGTCACATCCAGAAAACTCTCTATTTTAACCCATCTCAGATCAAAGTTCAAACCTTTTGCTCTAAACTTATGTTGTTGCTAGGTGCCATTAAGTCAAGTTTGACTCATAGTGACCCTATGTATAATAGAATGAAACAGTACCCAACACTGTGCTATGTGTATGATCTTTTTATGTTTAAATCTATTGTTTCAGCCACTGTGTCAATCCATCTAGTTGAGGGTCTCCCGTTTTTTTTGTTGTTGTTGTTGTTGACCTGCCACTCTCCCAAACATGATGTTCTTATCCAGGGATTGATCCTTCCTAACAACACATCCAAAATATATATGACACAGTCTAGCCATCCTTGCTTCCAAGGAGCACTCTGGTTTCATTTCTTCTAGGACAGATCTGTTGTTTCTTTTGGCAGTCCATGGTATATTCAATATTTGTCTCCAGCACTATAATTCAAGAGCATCAATTCTTCTGTCTCCCTTATACACTGTCCAGCTTTCACAAGCACATGATGTGACTAAAAATACCATGACATGTGTCAGGTGTACCTTTGTCTTCAATGCAACATCTTTATTTTTCAATACTTTAAAGAGGTCTTTTGCAACAGCTTTTCACAATACAGTGTGTCTTTTGATTTCTTTACTGCTGCTTCTGTGGGAAGCACTGACATAGTGCCAGGCATGGCACAGTGCTGGGGGATGTTTTGTTCTGTTATATATAGGGTTCCTATGAGTCAGACCCTACTTGAGGGCACCTGACAACAACAACAACATCAACAACAACAATCTCCCGTGAGTGTTGATTGTAGAAACAAGTAAAGCAAAATCTTGGACAACCTCAATCTTTTCTCCATGTATCATGAAGTTGCTTACTGACCTAGCTGTAAAGATTTTTGTTTTGTTGATGTTGAGTTGCAATCCATACTAACGGCTGCGTTCTTTGAACTTCATAATAAATGCTGCAAATCTTCATTTTCAGCAAGCAGAGTTGTGTCATCTGCATAACGCAGGTTGTTAATGAGTCTTCCTCCAATCATGATGCTGCATTCTTCTTCATAAAGTCCAGCTTCTCAAGTTATTTGCTCAGCATAGAGATTGAAGAGGTGAGGTGAAAGGAGACAGCCCTGACACACACCTTTCCTGATTTTAAATCAAGGAATATTTCCTTGTTCACTTTGAACGACTGTCTCCTGGTCCATGTATCCATTACAGAAATACCTGTGCTGATCAATTTTGGCTAGCTCCTTTATTACTCTGTTTGAGGATCTTTCCCCTTAAAAAACAGACAGACAAGATGGTGGCCTGAGAGAAGGGAAAGTTGTGCACATGGTTGCTAGAGAAAGAGCAAAGTGTGGGCTAGAAGTGGAGAAGGAAGAAAAGAAGAAAGGAAAAGGCAGCAAGTGCATATTTCTCCTAGTTTTATTCAAATGAGGGCATTCCACTGTGACATCAGCCCTGAGTGTCCTGAGCTGGGCACCCAGTATGAGGAGCCTAGAGTCATTGTTTTGTAAATGGATCAATGGCTTGGATTGGAGTGTGGAGCCCATTAGAAAATGTCCTTCCAGTGTCCTCAAAGAGGCACATGGCTTCATCCATCATGGCCAAATGGCAGGAGTCAATTTTAATCCTTTTTTTTCTTCATATTGCCTGCTAATGCCTAAACTAACCTGCTTATCAGTTAAGTCTGTCACCTTTCCTATTGTTCTGAGAACTACTCCATGCATTTGAGAGAATCACTTGGAGATTTAGATCACCAGATGGAAAAAGAAAGTTTGAATAATAGACAATGAAAGTAAGAAGGAATTTTCTGACTCTTATCATCCCATTTTTACTAAGACTTGCTAATGAACAATTCTGATAAACTTGTTTTGAGACAGTTTTGTGTGTCTTGCTAGTTAAAAAGACATCAAGGCTTACATAGACTGTATGTTTTCTCTATTAAGTGTTGTCAACTGGTATTAAGAAAAAGTTTGTCTATTAGTGTCCCTAAAATGTTGAATGACAAGTCTGAAAGGGAGAACTTATTCAGCCTAAACCTATATCCCAGTTGACTTTTCCCGGTAGAAAATGGTATTTTTTCCCCTTCAATTAATGTACCTTGCTCCCAAAAAAGGGGCTTGAAAACTTTTACATGGTACCCCAATTGGACTCCATTTGCCATGGAGATCTCCCTCCATCTATATCTTTCACCTTCTAGACTAGATGAATTAAAGTTCTCACCCCAAACCAGTCATTTTCAAATGGAAGTTTTCACCCTCTGCTTGGAAATTCTGTGCTTATGCTAGGTATAAACCCAACCCCAATTATCATCCGTCACCCTCGGGACCCACACAGGACAATCTCATCCCTAGTTTAGGCAGAGCCAAAGGAACTCTTCCCTTCAGCCAGAGTTACTCCACATCTTCTATCCTTTGCTGGAACTCTGCTGAAAATGGCTGTGGCTTTCCAGAAAGAAGGCTAACGAGAGATAGCTTGTGTTCAAAATATCATCTTCTCAACTGTTTTGGAAGGATTTCCCAGACAGATGGTCCATTTCTGAAATATTGATGTTTTAAAACTCATGTCCCACCTTGCTGTGTCAGGAAGCCTCTTTAATCTTCAATGTTGTTTCTCCTTGTCATCTGGCTACATATCTCATCTGAGTGTCTTATATTTCTTATTCTCCACATAAGCTGTTACTGAACCCTTGCTGCCTCTTAAGAGAAACCACAGCAACACAGTCAGCTCAAGTTTGCTAGTTTCCTGGTTATGATAAACTAGAATGTGAGGTCCATGTGGCTTTTCTCTCTGCTCCACTGCATTTGGGCAGAACATACTGACAGTGCAGAGCCCCAAACTATATAGGTGGCAATTAATTTTTAGGACATCTCTTTGAAGCTATGAGTTTTAAATTCAAGAAATTAAGAAACATAATTATCTTTGGTCACAACGTCTCTAAAAATTTAGAGAGAAAAATAAAAGAAGGAATTTAAAGAAGTTATTTTAATAAAAATGATGAAGATGTACAACAAACAATTGAGTTTTATTTCAGGGTTGTTTTTTTTCCTTTTCTTTCCCCTTTTTTTTTTCCTTTCTCTAGGACAGGATGGCAAAACTGCCTTTCCAGAGGCTAAATGCTTCTCCACATATTTAACATAATTTCTTTGCAAAAAGATTGTGATTTGCCACTCTGAATAGCATAAAAAAGTCAAGCTGGAATTGTTGAAATACAAATCAAGTGCAAAACTCATTACAGAAAGTCATTGCCAAACTCTGCACTTTTAGTGCAAAGCTTTGCAAACTGGATAATGAGCTGAAGTCCAGCATCATCAGGATTTACTGAGAGTGAGTCTTCAAAGGGCTAAATACTACTAACTCCCTCTAATCTCTAAAGTTTACTTAACTCCATGTAAGCAATGCCCTTTGTAGTGTCCCTGCCTAATGAAAGTACAAAGAGGAAGGTTAAATTGCCAACAAGCACACAAGAAATATATCCCTGGAGAAGCAGGTGATTTAATTTTAGTCTTTCATCAGTGAAAATAGCAACACCTCAAAGGAAGAACTTCTCACAACTCAGAAATAAATGTAAAAATAGAACCTATTTTTAAAAGGTGATGCGATTTATTAATTGTACTGCTAATGTTCTCTTGTTCTACAGAATGTTCTTATGTCAAATGCCACCCCCACAGTCAGGTGAAAGTAAGTGCTAGTGGCAGCTTGTGAGGTCACACAGCATCCCTCCTGAGCTTCAAGCCCAGGAACTTGGTTCCAACAAGTGGATAAGCCATCACTTCCTGCCCAACGGGAATGTCAGTAACGTTCAGAGCAGCCTGTCAATAACACTTCAGTTTCCTAGCATTGTGCTGGGAACTCATGATTGATTGAACCTCTCACCTGCTACTGTTATCACAGCACAGATGTGGTTGTTATGTTTAATATCCTGTAAGATGAAAGTTCCAGCAAAGAATAATTTTGAAAAAAAGCTCCAACTCTCTTGAAATTAAGATAGTCCTAAGGGAAAACCAGCATGTCAACCTGAGAACAAGACAGATGTTTTGTGTTTTTCATTCCCCTTTGGTTGTATTTCCCTGAAATTATTTAATAGACAATCAGGAAACTCAGTGCATATGGCCAACATTATGTCTCTTAGAGGAGATGTCTGGAAGACAGCTGATATTGATATCACCAAGGTGTTGCCCAAATATGGTTGGAAAAGTATTCACAAGGAAAGGATTCATATTATTCCCTTTGTTAGTATCCCCAGATTATCCCTCCTTCTCTAAAATATATCTAGTTCTCACAAGTATCAAGAATTTTCACTCCTAGAACTTTTAAGTTATTGAGGTTTTTTCCGCCATGATTCTGATCAAGTGAGTACAAGTGGCAATGGTGAGGCAATGTAGTAGTAGGCCTAGAGCACGTCTTTCAGAGTTTAATCTCAGAGCACTGATCTCTAGATACCTGTGTGATTGTGAACACTCTCTTTCAGGCTGTATTTTCTCATCTATAATGTGGAGAAAATAATACTATCAGTCAAATAGAGTTATTGTGCAAACTGATTTTTTCTCTAAAGATCCATGTATCCCATATTTTTCTCCACCTTAGCAAATAGCATTCCATAAATTAAGTTGTGCAAGTTAGAAACAGAGGGGTCACCTTTTGTCATTCTATTGTTCATACTCCCTAGCCAAATTAAACCTATCATTTCTACCTCCATAACAGATTTGACAGTGGGCTGCTTGGTCCTTCTCCCAAGCCTACGCACCTGATATTCCCAGGTTGTCTTTCATAAAAGTGCTAACCAGGCCCCACCCTGCTTAGCTTCTGAGATCTGACATGATCAAATGCCACACTGGTTCCGCTATAGGGCTAGGATTTGGCTCAGTTGGTAGAGTGAAGTAGATGAGTTACTGTCTTGTGAGAAAATATGGAGTAGATGATTTAAATTTGGCTTTTTGCCTCAAACATGTCTTCAAATCCCAGCTCTGTCATTTTCCAGCAGTGTGATCTTACCTGAGTTACTTTTCTTTTCTGAGCCTCATTTCTACCATGTGAAAAGGAAGGTGATAGTACCTACCTTGAAGATAGTTTGTGGAGATTAAGTGAAAAATATAAATGGCTAAGTACCAGACACATAGAAGACCTTTGGCGAAAGGTCTTTTATTACTTTCCTTCAACTTCACTCATTTTAAATTAAGATAAAGGCCAGATCCAACATTAAATGTGATATCCAGTGTGAATCAATCATTCAAGCATGTAATTCTAAATTATTTATATACTCAAGTTAAATTCCTTAAATATCAAGAAAACACCGAATGATTCACTTTCGTCAGTGTATAACACATCCTTATTCTTATTAAATTTAGCTATAGGAATAGCTTAACCAAGTTTTCTTGGAAAGCAAAGCTATTATTTACATTAAGAAATTAAACTCTATGTTGCTTCATAAATAGAGAAGTAATTTGAGTGACTAGATGGAACCAATACTTGAACCATGTTAATTGATTTTCTTGAGGATAGTACCTGTTAGGCGTCTTTGCCTGATTGCTCTATGTCAATGTACCCTTGCTAAAAGGATTACACATACACACACACACACATATATGTGTGTGTGTGTGTGTGTGTATATATATATATATATATATATATATATATATATATATGTGTGTGTGTGTGTGTGTGTGTGTGCATATATATATATGGGCTGGGATTTAGCTCAGTTGGTAGAGTGCTGCACTGCAGTCTCTGAGGTCCTGGGTTCGATTCCCAGCACTGCAAAAATGGGAGAAGGACATGGAAATCCACTCCAGAGGCAATCCCAAAACAATCAGCCATTGAAAACCCTATGAGGGTCGCTATGAGTTGGACACGACACGACGGCACCACCAACTATATATATATATATATATATATATATATATATATATATA